>JBDJHY010722543.1:0-15697 GCA_039654485.1 Withania somnifera | reverse complement strand
GAATCGAACTATCGGTCCCAAAAAGTAGAAAATGACTTAGGGCAACTACTAGACGACTCTAAATGTAGAAAAAAGGCGAAAAGAAAGTAAATGGAAAAATAGAACATTACAACATCCACAACTATATAGGACCTTCGTCCTCAAACTTCAAGGAAAGATTAGTACCTAAAGGCTTAGAAATATATGAGTACTAGACCAGAAAATCATGCTTTGTCTCCCAGGTAGCCTTTTTGACTGGTCGATGAGTCCACGAGCCTTCACTACTGGAAACTCCCAAGACTTGAGCTGCCACACATCCCTTTCTAAAATAGCAGGATCATCAATATAAGTCAAAGTGTAATCAATCTTCATGGACTCTTAGTGAAGGACATGGGACAGGTCCGACATATAGCAATGGAGTATCTCAAGATGGAAAATAAGATAGATTGTAGCTAACTATAGCTGTAATGCAAGTATACAGGAAACCTACCGAACCCTCTGTAAGATCTTAGAAGGCCCAATAAAACAAGGGCTAAGCTTTCCCCACCTATAAAATCTCATAACACCCTTGATAGGCAAAACCCAAAGAAAGACCAAGTTACCAACATTGATCACGATGGGCCGAAGCCTACGATCCATGTAGGACTTATGCCTAATCTACACTACCTGCATCCTATCCTAAATAAGTTTGACCAGTCTGTTTTATCACAGAGCTAATTGAAACTCTATTGTTGATCCTCTCCACCACAAAACCAATCGATGAGCGATCTATAACGCCTACCATACAAATCCTGAAACGATGCAAATATTTGAGTGGTAGTTATTATCACATAAGAACTTTGCCAAGGCTAAGTATCTGTCCCAACTAACTCTTAATAAGAAAATAAAGCAGTGCACAATATCCTAAAGAACCTGAATGGTCCTCTCAGTTTGCCCATCCATCTAAGGGTGAAATGTTGTACTCAGATTAACCTCGCCACCCAACTCTCTCTAAATTGACCTTTAAAACCGCAAGGTAAACTGTGTGCCCTAATGAGATATATTGGAAATGAGCAACCTATGAAGTCTAATAACCACATGAGTATACAACTCAATATATTTATCTGTACCCCAGTAGAATCCGTCTGTAAGAAGTGCTCTGACTCAGTCAATCGATCTAAGATGACCCAAATGCAATCATAACCCTTAGAATTGTTGGGAAATCCTATAACTAAGTCTATAGTAATTCGCTCCCATTTTCACTCAGGGATAGGGAACCTATGCATCTCATCGTTCGATCTCTGGTGCACAAATTTCACTTGCTGACACTTAAAACACCAAGACTCGAAAGACACTATAGACCTTTGCATACCTTGCCTGCCTTAAATCAAGATATATCATCATGATACCTAGGTAAATGGAATACTGAAAGCAATGAGCCTCACATAAAAAAGTCTGTATTAGATCACCAATCCTCAAATGAATATAGGCATGAACCCACAACACACTAGAATCTACCATTCCCAACTAAAATCACCCGGTATGACCCTCTCTCTAAACTGAACTAAGCGTGGGTCCTCGTACTGGTGCTGTTGAATATGGTAAAATAAAGAAGATTTAGACTCAATATGGGAATAATTCACTCTGACAATGAGAGATCATATCTAACCACCATATAGGCTAACAAATGAATGTCCTTAGCTAATGACCTCTTCAAAATAGAAACTACAGCTAGGGTACGCAAACTCACAACCTTTCGACTCAGGGGACCAGCAACCACATTAGCCTTGCCTGTATGGTAGAGAATACTAAAATTATAGTCCTTCAGGAGCTCAACTAATCTATGTAGACTCAAGCACAAAAACTATTGCCGCTAACTCTAAGTCATGGGTGAGGTAGTTATGCTCGTGATCCTTCAGCAGCCTCGATACATAAGTTATAAAATTTCCCTGCTACATCAAAACTCAACTCTATATATCACCCGAAGCATCAAAATATACTTTAAATGGATGACCCTCAACTGGTAATACAAGAACTTGAGTGGTTTCAGTAAATCCTTAAGCCTCAGAATATTGGACTCATACTAAGATGACCACTCGAAGGGCACATCCTTCCATGTTAGTTAAGTCAATGAGGTTGTGATAGCAGAGAAATCCTGAAAGAAATAATAATAATACCAAGCCAACCACAGGAAACTTTGAATCTCTTTGATGGATGTAGGTCAAGGACAATCACAAATTGTGTTTATCATAGTCGGATTGTCACTAACACCAGCACCAAAATCCACATGGCATAGAAATGACATAGAATCTAGCGAAAAATCAAACTTTGAGAACTTAGCATAGACACACTCAGTCCTCAAAGTCTACAACACAACTCTCACGTGCCCCTCGTGATCATATCGACTTCTCGTGTAAACCAATATATCATTTATGAAAACAATCATGAAGATGTCCACATAAAGAAAGAATATGTGAATCATCAAGTCCATAAAGGATACAGGGGAATTAGCAAGCCCGAATAACATAACCAAGAACTCACAATGCCCATATCTTATTCGCAAAGCTATTTTTGGGACATCCTCAGTCTGAATCCTTAACTGGTGGTAGGCTGACCTTAGATCTATCTTAGAGAACATCATGGCTACTGAATTTGATCAAAAAAATCATTAGTACGTGCAAGGGGATACTTATTCTTAATAGTAACCTTGTTCAATAGTCAATAATTAATACACATCCGCAAAGAGAGATTTTTTTTCTTCACAATCATTGGGGAACCCACCACGACACACTAGGATAGATGAAACCCGTGTCAAGAAAATCCTACAATTGAATGCTTAACTCATGAAGAACAGTTGTGGACATATTATATGGTGGAATAGAAATGGGCCTTGTGTCGGGCTTGACCTCAATTTAAAATTAGCAGGCAAAACATCAAAAAAACAGGGAAAGGAGACTCAATACTTATATCTCTAACATGGGCAAAATAAGCATAGAAACCTCGACCAACAAGTTTACAGGCCCGAAAATAGTAAATTACCCAAACCAATAAATTGCTACTGGGATCGCACCACACTACTGAAGGTACACCGAGCATAGATAAGGTAACGGTCTTGGCATAGATATCAAGGACCGCACAGTAGGGGGATAAAAGGTCCTTGCCAAAAATTACATCAAAATCGAGCATATCTAGTTCAATCAAGTCAGCCAAATGTTATGACACTGAATAGTCACCATATATGACTTATATACTCGATCCACCACTAGGACTATGCCTATCAGGGTAGATACACTCCAGGGTATAGGCGACTACTCTCTATCAACCTCCAACTACTAAGCAAGATAAGAAGACAAATAAGTAAGGTAGACCCCGTATCAAATAGTTTTAATGCAAAATACCGAAGAACTATCAACGTATAAGTGACCACTACATCGAAGGCCTTAGCCTTGGCCCTGTCGGTACTGGTTTAAAACTGAGACGACCCCTATCTTGCAGTGCATCCAAACTTCTAACTCTACCTTTCACCCCCCGGGCCTCCTCCCTTAGCTCCCCAAAGGGCTATTGAACAACCTCTAACCAGTGGCATTGCTGCAATTGCTGAATAGGTAACACTACGGCCGAAGTGGCCCAACATCATGGAAAATATTGAGAAAGTGCCCTAAGTCTCTGTACTCAAGACACCCTTAAACAAATCAATCTCTGTGGGATCTCTCATAGAAACTATCTGCAAACCTGGCCTGACCACGGGATCCCTCAACATATCTCAAAGAACCAAAACTTGGGCTCTTGGCAGGATGGCTGCTCGACCAACTACCAGAGGCTGAACAGAGGCCTGATACTTTCTGCTAAATTGGTCTCGATGGATGAAATCATGACCCCTTGATCTAGACCTTGAAAATCCTCTGGTAGCGCTCTCTCTTCTCGCTGCCCCCATGGGCCTGGCGCACCAATGTCTCCATGATGCATGCATGGCCAGTAAAATCCTAAAAGACTTCTACAGCATTAGAAGAAACAAAACCTAACTCGACTAATCCGAGTCATCCCATGATCAAAGTCACAAATCTGATTCTCACTAGCATATCTAGATAAGTTGATAAAATTGGCCTCATACTCAGAAAAACTGTCATAGAGACCAGATGCAAACCATTGAAATGAGCCCCTAATACCTCACAGAAGATCTTGGGCACATAATCTTCTACGAAAGACTCCCTGAAATGTCCCCACATCAGTGGGACATACACTGCTGGACTGCAATCTCAAAATACCCGCCATCACTATCTAGCAGCACCTTCAAGCAGATAGGAGGTAATCCACCCCATAAGAGTCCAATAGCTCCAATTTCCATCAGAGCTCCTCACAAATCATATTAAACTCATGAGGGGTCTTCCTATGCGCTCCCGGGAACCTAGCATTGTCGATCCGCAGAAAATTTTCCAATATCTTCCACACCTAAAATACGGGTAAAGCAGGAGAAGGTGCTGGTGCAGAAGTAGTAGAAGTATCCTAAAATGATAAAATCAGTGGCATTGGTGGGGCTACAAACACTAGGTGGATAGGTGCACCACACGCCGCTCCCTAAGTAGATGAGTACGATCTGTCTGGCACTATAATTTCTAACATCTAAAGAATCTGCCACAATTTTCTATGTACGCGGTATGTGGTGGTTGAACAGGCTGTGGCCGGTTAACAGAAGGTTCCTGATACTGTGGAATAGCATGGTCAATAGGGATCGGAGGAAAATCCTCCCCTACCCCCTCCTATCTAGGTGGAGGAGGGACTCAATCCACGAAAGGTCATTTGGTACTGACCATCTGTGAAAGAGTGAAGCTAAAGTATTTCTCTGAAATGGTACAAATATCAACACACAACAGGATTCAAAAGATGAGAGTTTTTCCTAAGGCACTCTATAGACTCCCTAAGATTGTATTAGAACATCGATGCACTGATCTGCATTCTCTATTAGGTACTTGCTCCAATGCCAGAGAGACCGGTGAACCTAGGCTCTGATACTCTCTTTCATGACAAAACATTTGGGTCATGATGACGTCTAAGACCCTCTAGTAGACAAGCCTAACCCTACAGCCCACAGGCTATATACATTTTATTCATCCAACATAGTAGTAAAACAAAGAATACAAGATATATGTAAAACTGAAGCATGAGAAATAACTATACAACCCAAATCCCAAAACCTAGTGTCAATTGCTTATAGAGATACTATAAAGAGTAAAAAAAAGATAAAATATACATAAAGAAACTCTTACAAAAGTGAAAGCACATAGGGCCTACATTAGAAAAAAATAAAGGAGGTTGGAAATCAAGGAACCACGGTCAGTTTGGATGTACGCTAACCATAACCTCCACTACCAGCTATATCTACTTTGCACAATCTTGAAGTCTCTGATAACCCCTACTTGTATCTGCACGACCAAAACGGTATAGAAGTGCAACATGAGTACCAAACAAGGTACCCAGTAGGGATCATAAGCTGACCGGGCTAAAATAAAGTACAAGTAAAAAATAGAGAGGAAGTAAAACAGGTCAAATACAGTAGCAAAGTGATAAACCTAATAGATAATCTAGAAAGATAAAAATGTTGGAGTGTGTTAGCATCAACAGAGTGTAAGTACAGGTCTACATGGAGCTAAAACATGGAAGACATGCATGAGTAGCAACCACTAACCAAAAACGTAAAATCAAAGTAAGGGAGCGTACCTATGCTCCAGCTAAGACAAGACCCAACTAACCATTTGTATATATATACACCATAAAGAAAGGATTGAGAAGTTAAGAATAGCGAAGTTAAGAATAGCTAAGTATAGGACATATAGGAAACCACACAACCTACTTGATGCCCCTGCCCGTCGTATGCTAAAATAGCATAAAAAAACCCACCGTGATTTCCCCCTTAATCTAGTGAGCATAATCAATGTCAAAGTATTACATGAATGTGTAGGAAAGTAAATCTAGATAAAGTCATATCATCCTATGGGCCTCCCTCTCGGTGTCAAATCTCAGGGATATCTGCCCCTACCAGTACCAATCTTAGGGTCCGAACTTCAACTCAAGTATGGGGTTGAATCCATATCAGTTTCAAGCTCTGAGGTCTATGCCCCACATATGTCGTACCAGGGATCTGTACCTCAAAATCAGGTGCAGGGTAAGTACCCATTTAATACCCATTTTGGAGGTATGTGCCTCATATGTTCCATACTCAGGGTATGTGAAATGGAGGATCACTCCTCTAAATCGACTATAGGTTCTATGCCATATCAATAATAGTCGTACCACTAAAATACAACAATATACAAATGACCAATCACTTCATAGAAATAACATGTTAATAATAATAGGAACAAAAGCAACCAGAGTCTAAGATCAGAAAAAAGGCCACCATCTAAGAGATCATCACACAACACTTGTCGTGCGCTAACAAAAATAGTTTTGAAGGTCTGTTCCCCACCTCCCATACAGTAACTCCAGGGCCTAGAGATACAACCCTTCACTGTCTACACTCTTTCATGGGCCCTTAAAACTAACAAAATAATAACAACTCAAATTTAAAGCAACGATAAACCTAATACCCAACACACACTGCTAGCCATATCAACGAGCACTGAATATAACCTAGTCTATTATGAAATTAAACAAACCTAGCCTACTTGGATGCCAACGAAAGTCCTCAAAATTGCCCCACATGCAGCGAAAATTTCCCAAAACTATCAAATTGTGATTCCAAGGATTAAAACATAAAGAATAATACCTATATTACAATTAAAGAACATGGTTTGAAAAAAGGACCCCAAAACAAGCCTGCAAGCCCCACAGTTTGAAAGATTAAACTAAAATACTAGCACCCAGGCCAAATCATGAGGAACACATGGTTCAATTTTGAGCTTATACAGACCACCAGAAGGTCCTAAAAAACTTCCAGGAGCGATATGATCAAAAGTGCAAAGAATGGTTGCATGAATGGGTGGTTATGCTAAATTCCACAAATTCTCATAACTTGCAAACGAAACCTCCAAAACCCAAATTTAGGGTAAATCTTTACTTTGTTTGGTATACTAGAGCTAACAAAACTATCAGAATTTAATTCCAAGCTTGTCTTGAAGGAAAGTTGACTTTGGTCAATGAGTACTTAGTTTTAGGCTCTAAAATAGGCAACTTGAGATATTTCTCAACCGAGCCGCTAGAGATCCAAACTACAGATCCCATCAAGTCATAAATGACTTGGGGAAACTACTAAAATGCTCTAGAATGCAAAGCATCATGTATTTATCATAAATGACCATAAGGGTCATTACAAGTGGCTCCTTTGTAGGGGCTGGCACATCTACCAAAACTAGGGATATTGTAAAAGCCTTTATAGCATCTACGTTGGCCTAAAATCTAGATAAGTCATCCAGTAGTTAGGTAAGAGTGGTAACCTAAACATATATCGAGGTATATATGATCTTCCTCTCTAATGTATCAAGTCGTCCATTTAATAATTTTACCTCTAAATTCAATGGAGTTATAGCAGTATTTATCCTCTCATCATAAGTTTGATCAACATAGGGCTGCAATGACTCTAATTACCTTAACTACCACTCAGTCCAATCCATCCACCACATATATCTTTGAAGAAGAATAAGAATAATAACCACCTCACATGCCCCTAATATATGTCAGACAGTAGGGATATTAGTTGATGTGATGTAAGGTGCTAAAGTAGTAGTTGGAGGGACAGTGGTAGTAGTAAATACTCAGGTGACAGCTGAAATAGTAGAACTAGAGGTAGAAGGCACAATATCCATCTCAACTAAAGTAGTAGACACATAAGGTTGTGCTCTAGTCTGATCCTCCCAAAATAACTCAACTAATGTAACCCAGCAATTTACACTGGAGCTGCAGTACGTACCCTATTAAGCTAGTTAGCACTATCTCACGTAAGTGTAATATCCATATAGATAGTAGGGGTGGTGTGGTGATCAATAAATAGAGAAATATGGACATAACAACTAATGCATAGGGAAAATATCATGAAGGTTAATGGTATGGAAGTGGTGCTGTGGATGGGTCTCTTCCCTATCTTATCACAAATGTACCTTGCTAAATTAAGATCATACATGGACATGAGGCTAGAAACTAAAACCGCTCTGTCGGGAGTCATCATGTTGTCTGTGGAAGTCGAACTTAATTGGAGATGCACTAAATCCCCCCCCCCCAAAAAAAAACTTATTTTTCATACTCAAAGACCTATTTGCGATAGTATCCTTACATATATAAAAAAGTAGACTCTTTGTCAATAATAATGGAAGATAGCCACTCTTAATTCATCCCCCTCTCCTTTTGTAATCATTTTATTCATGATCCTCGATAGCCTGTAATCATACTATGGAATAGCATATTGAAGCTGATAGATTGGTCCATATAGGAATCATGCAATAATGTGCTTAGAGATCTCAATTTAGTAGGTTCAAATTGTGACAAAAAATAATCGGGACTGAGGGTGCAATATCTCTCATATCCTGTTTCTTGAGGTTGGACAAATAGGAAGCATACAGCACTCTCAATATAGGGGCTACATAAAATCCTGTAGGGAAACTGAACAAGATAAAGCTATAGTGATCAAATAAACGTTGTACTCGAGGGTACTTTGTCTGATAAGGAATGCAAAACTGGACCCCTCAAATATGGGCTTAGTAAGTACCATCCTCTATGCAAGAGATAAACGAGCCTCATAAATCTCCCTAATCCATGGATCTTCCACCTTGACATTTTTCTTTAAATCATTATATCTAAAATCAGTCATTGAATCACACCTCTAATCTGTCCATGTAGCTTCCTAATATATTGTATCACTCTACGGTGCAAAGCTTTGCTGTGCAGATGTCTTGGAAATGACACGAGAGCTAGGGATGGGGCTAGGGATAGGGCTAGAGTTGAGTCTAGAGCTAGTCTCCTCTTCTTAGTATGAATCTTATCTTAAGACTTTTACTTCTCGGAAGCACTGGTAGGTGATCCCTCCTTTGAACTTTCTACTGTACTCAGGGCCTCATCAAAAACATCAACCAAATCATCATCCGACCCTCTATCTTTGTCCCCAATAAATCTTGTTGAAGCCCAAACCTTATTAGGCTGGGAAACTATGGTTGTGGTGCCTCTAATGCTCTGGCCTATGTCCAAGGTGTTCGATTGGAGTGTTTCTTAGTTTTGAAATCATAATGCTCCATGGAACCACTAGACGTAGGGTTTGGCTTATCTACAATGTCTTTGTGCTCATGTATAGGTGGCTGACTCATCTCAACTAGCACTCTATAATTCCATCATAGTACATAAACTTTAGCAAGTGCTTTTAGCGACATGATACCTGCAGGAGAATATGTTAGTTATATGTAATCAGTACGAAACCAACTAAGATGGAACTAAGATTGAACTGGACTGAATAAGGGACTGACCAATTTTTACGGTTGGGGTTACCAATCATAAAATTAGTTAATGGGTCATCAACCCTTTCGTAAAACTGGCTAACTATATAATGAAGGCCGGGTTTCACGAATCATTTAACCAACCATCAAGTGGTTTCATGGTTTGTAGAACCATCTATGAAACACCGTGATGAACCAACTTTTAATTTTTAAAGTTCAAGACTTGGTTTCTTCACTCAATGCTTAATAGAGTGAACCAACCATGTCCATACCTTAATCACTTATAGACTCAATAGACAATCAATGTAAGTATCACACAAGTACAAACAAGACAATACGCTACTCAGATTTCACCAATACCAAGATATATGCCATTTTGTCACCAATTATAGCACATAATGGAAGAACATGTCGTAGGATACAAAAACATCACCCATAAAGATATCAAATTATGTTAGGAGGCTATAGTGGCAAAACTATATTCAATGTACATTGAGTTCGTAACATTTGCAACCTCAGAGGGTAAAAACATATCCAGATGAACACAAACATAAATAGCATGAGTTAATAATTAATACCTCATATATTATTATTTGAATTCCTTCATGCCATTTCATAATCTTTAACCCAATTAAAAAACCCTAACCTATAATTCTGAAAAACAAGCAATTCAACCAAACGTAATGTAAATCCAAATCTACCAACACAACAATCATAAAAATTCATTGCAGCATAATATATTATTAAGGAAACCTCACACCCAATAAGTTACCGCCTTTATAATTTTTATAAATAAGTAACACTAATTGCAAAAAACAAAACACACAACACATTACAAGTTGCGGTTGAAAATTCCAATATTACAAGTAATAATCTTAAGTAAACTTACAAGATAATCAAATGAAGAACCCAATACGCAAGGGGGTGTAGGATTGTATAAAGTGTACAGTGCAGTTACTCAAAAAGAAGCACATTCAGCGTATAGAGGTACTGGGTGACAATTAATGGATAAAAAACTGAAGGATGGGTAATTAGGTGTAGCGGTTTCTTTGGAGGTTTAGTGGTGGGAACAGTTACAATTTTAAGTTGGGCCTTTTAATATAGGGTATAAACCTATTAAAGATGAAAGGTGAAGGGAAATTAAGTTTAGATCGTGGGTCGGGTAGGTTAAATTTATTTTTAAAATGCACTATCAACCCGACCCAATTATCAATGTTTATATTAGTGAATTGTATAATTGATCTACGGACCGTATGGATTTTACATGGTTTACATGAGGGAATTACCTGGGAATGGCTTAATAGATGGGTTTTATGGACAATGAAATGGTTCACAATTTGTGAACCCGATAGTCATACCTTCCTTGGAGATTTTCTAGAAAAGTATACAGTAGGTTTCACTGACCATCAATGCTTTTGATGGCCTATCATACAGCCTATGAAAACCTACTGTTATCTCTTTTTTTACAATTTTATCAAACCACTTATCCTAAAAAAAATTAAACACCCCATGACAATATAAAAAGGTTACAAGTTTACATATACAACTTGGGTGGCTGCCAAAGTAGAGCCTAAATTGACGTCCTTGATGACGTGTCTTATCCTAATTACTCAGAAATAATCAAGATAAATTTTTTTAGATCTTTTGACTTCATTCCAAGCTCCAAATATTTCCTTATACAACTCCTGTTAACCTTGAATCAATTCCCTTCATTCTTGGCTAATTAAATGGGCCCATGTGAGAATATCTATACCATCCTGAATGATCCAGCCCAGATAATTCAATTTCCCAGGAAAAAAATAATCTCTAGAGTTGAATAATAGTACCATATCACATGGGATAAACTCTCTCTTGTCTATATTTTGGTGATGGAACAACTTTTTTTTCCTTGTACAGTGTTGCACTCTCGTAAGCTGCTAGATGTAACTCATCCATCTCACCAGCCTTAAGTTAGAGGCCTCACTCCAGTTCAAATTAAGCATCTACAAGGCCCACAACGCCATATGATCAAGTTCAACAGGCAAGCAACATGCTTTACCATATATAAGCTGATATAGAGGCAAGGTTTTGAATGCAAATCGGTACGCTCATAGAGCATTATCAAGATTCCTTGACCAATCAGTCCAGATATTATTCAGAATCATGGATAAGATAGTCTTGATCTCTCTGTTAGATACCTCAACTTGCCCTCTTATGTGACGATGATATGGAATTTACACCTTATGTTTTATGCAATATTTAGCTAGCAGAGCACTAAACAACTGGTTGTAAAAGTGTGACCCAGCATCACTTATGATCGCTCTTAAGGTACCAAAATAGGTAAAGATGTTCCTCTTAAAAAATGTTTTCACTCTTATACTTTTATTGTTTGGAAGTGCAACTTCCTACACCCACTTCAAAACATAGTCCACATATACAAAAATATACTTCATCCTATAAGAACTAAAACATTGCCCTATGAAATCAATGCGCCAGACATCAAACATTCTCACCTCAAGGATGGGATTTAGAGGCAACTCTTGTCTTTTAGATACGACACTGGAATCTAGCATCTATCACAGGCTCTTGAATATGCATTTGCATAAT
The DNA here is from genome assembly GCA_039654485.1 of Withania somnifera. NCBI lineage: Eukaryota > Viridiplantae > Streptophyta > Magnoliopsida > Solanales > Solanaceae > Withania > Withania somnifera. The sequence goes on along the minus strand of JBDJHY010722543.1, from coordinate 3,740 downwards.
TGTGAATGGTAGGTAAATAATATTCACACTGCAAAATCATTTGTATTGTTTGAATGCCAGCATGTTGTCCCCCCCCCCATAATGGATGAATCATAAGCCTCAAGTATTCTCATCATCTAAACTTAAAGAATACACATCTAAATTATATTATCAAAAGAAAGGCCGAAAAGGTAAGGATTAGTTCAAATAGTGTAAGAACTTTCTTCTTGAATCGTAACTCAAATCATCCGACGTATAATCACTTGAAAAAAAGTTGGTAAAATCAGCAAACCATGGTATAATATCATGTGAGATAGCTAACAACTTCTCATATAGAAATATATCATCAATTTTTATGTCCTCAATTATATTTTTCTCTTTCTCCAATATAGAAACATGATCATCTACTTTGTTGTACGATCCCCTACAGTGAATTACTTCAAATCAAATTCTTATAATTGAAAAATCCATCTAATCAGCCTGCTCTAAGCACCCTACTTTTAAATAAAGTACCTCAGTGGAGAGAGATCAGTGTGGACTACTACCTTGGTTCTCAGTAAAGAAGATCAAAATTTCTTAGAAGCAAATACCACTGCCAAAAGCTCCTGGTCTATTACGATATAGTTTTTTTGACCAGGATTGAATGTCTTGCCAGCATAATATATAGGATGAAAAATATTCTCACGCCATTGGACCAAGACTAACATAGAGCCAAATTACTAGAATCACACTAACCTCAAAAGAATGAATCTAATCCTGAGCTACCAATACATTCACTTAATGGTTTCCACTTTAGACATTTGAAAGGTTTTAGGCATGCATAATCAAAATTAAATTTCGCCTCTTTCTCGAGCAGTTTGCACAAGGGTTGTGCAATCTTTGACAAGTCCTTCATAAATCTTTTATAGATGCTTGGATGACCCAAAAATATCTAAATCCACTTCACATAGATCTATAGGGACAACTTAGCTATCACCTATATCTTTGCTCTATCAATCTCCATGCCTTCTTCTAAACTTTTGTGGCCCAGAACAATCACTTCTATAATAATGAATTGGTGCTTCTCCCTATTAAGCACCACATTTCTCTTTTCATAACATTTTAGAACTTGAGCCAGATTCATGATGAACAAATTAAGTGAATCACCCACCACAGAGAAATAATTCATATAAACCTAAATCATATCTAGGAATACATCACTATAAATAGATATAATAAATTAATGGAATGTGTCGTAGAATTAGACTATCTGAAAGGCATATGACTGAATACATAAGTACCATATGGAGAAATGAAAGTTGTATTATATTTCTAATCCAAGGCAATTGAGATGGGATTGTACCCTAAATAACTATCAATAAAACAATACCAACCAATGCCAGTAAGTTTGTACAACATCATATCTATAAAAGTAAAAAGGAAAAGGAAATGTTGTGTCCATTCATTCAGTTTCCTATATTCCATGCATATCCTTATACCTGTGACTAGACTCATCATAATCAACTCATTTTTGTCATATGGAACCATAATGATTCCATTGTTAATTGGCACACACTGAACCGGGTCACCCATTTATTGTCATTTATCGGGTAGATGATGGCTGAATTGATCAACTTTACTATATCATTCTTCACCACATCTTTTATAGGTGGATTAAGTCTACACTGATTTTTAATTCTAGGGATACAATTCATCTCCAACCGTATTTTATGAGTGCAAATGCCAGGAAGACCCCAATTATGTATTCGATGGTCCAACCAATAGCTAACTTGAATCTCTTCCACACAGATAATAAAGCCTCTACCTGAGGATCCAACAAATCTGTAGCAATAATAATCAAAAAGATATTTCTGGCTCTCAAGAACTCATACTTATAATGTGGGAGGAAGACCCTTAAGCTCCATATCTATGGTTCTTCAATAGATGGTTTGACGGACGGAATTAGTCTATTCTTCAAATCAAGATCAAACTTCTTTGGTGGGGTAATAATAACTACCCATGCCATAAGGTTCTTGCTCAGCCTCCTTGAACTATCATCCTCATCATCAATGGAATTCATAATCATTGAAGCCAAAGTCTCCATTGTATAGAGCTCCTTATAAGGTGTCTCATCATAAACAAAGAAAGTGTCAATGATAAAAACAACACTCATATATCTGGGTTGCTTCTTGGATCTATAGACATTGAAATTCACTTCTTCATGTTTAGTCTGAATTCCATCTCTCCTCTCTTCATGTCAATAATTTCTCTTCCACTGAAAAAGAATGGTCGCCTTATGATGATTTGCACCTTATAGTCAACTTCATAGTGTAGTATCACGGAATCAGTTAGAAATATGAACTTTTCCACTTTCACCAGCACATCATATAAAATACCAACTGGATTCTTCAATATGCAATCTAGCATTAATAACTACATATTTGTGGGTTTGGGGGCTCTTAATCCCTACTATATGAAAATAGATACTGACATTAGATTAATACTTTTTCCGAGATCATAGAAAGCCTTTGAATAATTAAATACTCCAATGGTGCACGATATAGTGAATAGAACTGCAGTGATACATATTATCAGCAAGCTCAAAACTAACAGTTCTCTTCTTGGTTACTAATTCCTTTATAAACTTGGTGTATCCTAGAACATATGGTATATTCACTGAATTTTATTTCATTATAATCATAAATTTATGGAATTTTCCATCTTCCTCTTTCTTCTTCAAGCATTATAGGATTGGTGGTGAAGGCCATACAATCGGTGTCACAATATTTAAAGCCTCCTTCTCCTTTCCTTTTTCTGAATTTGTCTCATCAACAACTACATGAGCCTTTTAATCTCCACTTACACTCTAATCAGCATTAACTAAATCCTAAGTCAATTTATTCTCAACAGCAAACTCAGCTTCAATGAAATTTCCTTGCTTATTACCTTTAGCATTGGTGGTTCTGTCAAAGCTTTGCCTCTTTGAGTAGTGATGGATAGAAAATGATTATCATTCCTCCGGTTAAGAACAATTTCAATAGAGGGAACCCATGTGCCATTTATTCATAGCTATGGACAGTTTTCCCATATGCTGCTCCAATTGTTGAATGACAATAGTGTGAGAATAGACTAACTGTGTCACAGTTGGTATATCATTCTACATCTGTTTTATGCCTTGGTCATATGATTCCACCTTCTTCAGCACCTTGTCAACAATCTTATATGTCCTTTAAGGTTAGCCTATAGCCTAATCTCTTCCTTTTGGGGTCACGTATAAATCTATATCCTTGAAATAATCAATCTCTTACAGTCATCTTTGCAGAAGTCATCCATTATGTAATTATCTTTTCTCTATAAAGGTTTCGATCTTGGTTACCTTTGCATAGGCAACCCCCTGTCTGATTCACAATCTTAGCATCTTTATCCACATCACAGTAATAATCCATAAGTTTGGGAGCTCTATCTCTTACAACTATAATTATTACAGTCTAATCAACTTGTGCATTAACTCCCATGAGATGCCTTGCCATTAATTCTATATGAGTCCTCAAATGTTTCATATTGTTGTGTCCAGAAGCACACGCAAGTGTACATGGTCGAACGAGTAATATAGTGGCTCTTGCACCCGAATTGTTGAACCCTCAAGGACTTATATATAATTGATTCCCTTGACAAAGCTACATGATGATTTAGATCCAAAATATCGATTAATACTTCACAAGATTATTTTAGTTTAATTAAAACTAACTTGCAATATGAACTAGAAATCAAGATGTAAAATA
>JBDJHY010722326.1:9963-25938 GCA_039654485.1 Withania somnifera | reverse complement strand
TGAGTGTTTTTTTCCATAAGAGCTAGGTTTACTTCCTACTATTCAATCTCATCATCATTCCAAGTTGCAACAAGGACCTCTTTCTTTTTACTTCGATCATTCCGATCATAAGAAGGTTTGGGAGAAGTTTGTAACTTACAATCTTTAGCAAAATATCCCTTCCTTCCATAATTATAGCAAGTATCCACAACTCTTCTCTTATCATTCTTAATGTTCTTCCTTTGGTCACCTATGGAGCCTTTTCTAAGCTCTCTCTTTCTTCTTTGCATTAGAGTCTTGAACTTTCTCAAATTCTTTGCATAAAGAGTCATTTCCTCCTCATCATCTTCTTCACTTTGAAGGAGTTCACTATCACTTTCATCCTTGACTTGTGTGGAGGCCTTCAATGCAATACTCTTTTATTTAACCTTTTATCTTCCACCTATATTTTTCAAGATAATCTCAAAGTTTATTAAGGATCCAACCAAAGCGTTGAAGTCCAATTTGTTGAGATCATTTGCTTTCATAATATCGGTGACCTAAGAATCCTATTCTATAGGCAAGGAACGTAGAATTTTCTTCACCTTCTCACTTTTTTTAATATGTTTCCCAAGAGAACTCAACCCATTGAGAATTTTTGAAAATCGATCCAACATAGTTGTGATGGATTCTCCTTTCCTCATTTTAAATATTTTATAATCATGTAGGAGCATGTTGATATTGGTTTCTTTAACTTGAGAACATCCCTCATGAGTGACCTCTAATCTATCCACATCTCCTTAGCACTCTTACAACATGAAACTCTATCAGTTTATTCAATAGTAAGAGCACAAAAAATCAATTGCATTGACTTTGCATTTATTTGGTCATACCTCCAATCGTCTTCATCATAATCCAATTCCTTCTTTATGTTACCATTTCTATCCATGACAATTCTTGGACCATTGATGATTATCTTCCAAAGCTCAATGTCTTGACTCTTAATTTAGATCATCATTCTATTCTTCCGTAGAAAATAGTCCACACCATTGAACTTAAAAGGCTTGTTAGTGGTTGTTCCTTCTTCAAATAGGTTTGATGTAAGATTCAAAGCCATGCTAGGATCTTGAACTCTTAGGATGTAAATCCTTCAATAGAAGAGTCCAAGCTCTAATACCAATTATTGAGTAGATTACCCACACTAGAAGGGGGTTGAATTGTGTGGTGGCTTTTTTTGAATCTTTTTAGCTTATTCAAGTGAATATAAATGCCAATACAAGAACATAAGATTTTTAGAGTAGTTCAGCCAACCTCTTGCCTACATTCACTACCTAATTTCTTCATACCTTAGATTTCCACTATCATAAACAAATTACAATCACTTTCTATCTAAGTGAGAACTCTTACAATTTCTTGATTCTTGGTTTAAGAAAGACCCTTACACTCAAGTTGGAAACTTAACTTCAAGTTACCTAACTCTCAACACTCACTAATAATCTTTACAATTCAAAAAAAATAATTAAGAGCAAGTGGTACAAAGATTAAATATAATAAATAAAGCACAAGAACTTTGTACTCAAGAGTATATAGGTATAGTAGGCTTTGATTTTGAGAGAATAATGTCACAAAGTGTTATGAGTTGTTCAAAGCTATTTTTCTCTCATCTAAGATGGGTATTTATACTTTTTCTAGTCGTTGTAGCCATTATGAGAGTAAATGTAGCCGTTGGACCTCAATTAATGTAGCATTAAATGTTTCTGACACATACTTTGGTCTACCAGACTTCACCCTTAGTCGAGTAATGGTCCTGCCTTGGTTGACTAAGCCTTTCCTTGGTCGACTAGTCAATTTCTAGAATTTGACTGTTCCTTTGTTTACTCGACTAAGCCAAGTATTTACTCGACTAATGATTCCCAAACTATCTGATTGAGCCTTCCATTTGATATCTAAGTCTTGTGATCAAACTAGCCATTGAAGGATTTAAAGTGCTGAAATTTTCCTTCGAATGGTCGACTAAGCCACCAACTTGGTCGATTAAGTCTTAAACAGAAAGTGAACTGCTTCAATCACTGGTCGACCAACTTTGTTCCTTGGTCGACTAAGTCCCTGCTTTGGATGACCAACTTCTTGTCTTGGTTGACTAAAGGAGTGTTTAGTACAACTCCTGTCAAGTCGACTGGTCAACTAACATAAGCTCTTGGTCGACTAAACCTTGTTCTTTGGTTGACAAACATAACAATAAGAGTCTTCGAAATGACTTCTATGAGTCTTTGAAGTTCCAAAATAGTTTCTTGACCCGGATACCTTTATTGGTTAATTAAACACACTTATGGACACACTTGAACTAATTTCTGCACTTATAAATACTTTCTTAACAGTAAATCTTTATTTTAATGTTTTAGTGATCAATCAAAATATAAAAGGGATAATTTTTGAACCACCCTTGGTCCAACAGTTTCCATCAAGGATTTTCCAATAGTCTGGAATATTGAAGTAGTTTGAATTTATACTTCCATTGAGGGTGTTCCACTCAGTCAAGAGTGTTAAGTGTTGATGGGTTATTATTTTTATAAGAGTAGTATTAGCACCGAGGGTGGCCATGAGGTCCCTATGCCCATAAAGATGTGCAAGCAGCATAGGGTATTATTATTTGGCACAGTAAGTGTGACTAGAGTGTCTCGATGGATCCACTAGGAAAGAGATTCTCATCCTATGGTTGGGTAAGAGAGCCCCTATACATAAGGCATGAGGTATGTTGGTTATAGAAACCTCGAAAAAGGTAAAAATTGAATACTTTGAAGTGAAGGAGTAAAAGAAGGTTTTTAACCAAGTCTTAAAATCTTTTGATAAAAACTATTAAGTTGAGCTATTTAAATGAGTTAATTTTATACTCTTGAGTTATAAGGCATTTTAAATGTTTTATTGTGAATTATTAATTGCTTATTTGAGTAGAGTTGAAGCTGAGTTAACTGTTCATGCATTGCATAACACTTATCATTTAGTAATGTATAGCCTGTTTATATATAGTCAAATACTCAATACATTACATGTTCTGACCCATATTTTTATTTTACTTGTAACCCCCATGCAGATCATACTAGCCTTCTAGACATTCACGGTTGACTGGACTTGCATCTTATAGAAGTTAGAAGAGTTGTGATTCACCATTGGTTCAATGATTGACATTGGGGTTTTTATTTACTTTATGGAGATGAAACATTAAATTTATTCTTTATTTCATTATTTTGAGGCTAGCTAGGGATATCCTAGCAATCTAGCATTTAATATTTAGTGGCTTTTAGACTAATGTTGAGTTAGTATTGAGACATGGAGCTTTCATTATTTATTTGATTATTATTTATTTTCTTGATGTGCGGTCCACTATTGCTTTCATTATTACTTTAGATAATATTTTTACTGAGTGATGAGTGTAGATATTTGCATGGTCCAAGTGGTTCATCCAAGGATGATATGATAACTTACTGAATAAGAATGCCTATACCACCTAAGGGTGAGCTCAGAACTTCACAAGCTTGGAATCAAAGAACTAGGTTCAGTGTCTTAAGTTATGATTGAAAGCCATTATTAGGTGAAATCTCCATTGTTGGTGTGGCCGTAACACATCCATGACTATGATGATAATGAATGTTTAGGAAAGTTTCCTTTTAGTGATGTCTGTTTGCTGCTTTGAAGTTTAAATCCAAGCTATTCTTTTTTTGATTCATGCTTTATACATTTTGTATCATGCTTCTGCAAAGATAACCAATACGCCAGACTAGAGGTCGGGGTCAACAGAATCAAGCTCCACCAATTATAGAGCCTCTGCATCTAGATAACATTACCAATGTAGAATTAAGAAACATGATGCATATGATATCTTAGAGAGTGGTGGAATAAGATAAGCTACAATATTCTATTCTGGTAGTTTAGTATTAGATGCAGGAGTAGCAAGGGTGAGGCAGTTCTTGAGGCTGAATCCTCCGGAGTTCTATGGTTCAAGGGTTGTATATGATTAGGAGAACTTTATTGAAGAGGTTCATCAGATATGTGATATGATAAGGGTGCTAGATTTTGATAAGGTTGATTTGGTCGATTATAAGTTGAAGGATGTTTTCAGGTCTTGGTGTTATTTGTGGAGGAAGAATAGGGGAGTATGTGTATCTTTGCCTTCTTAGGATGAATTTGAGGAATCATTCATAGGTTGATTATTTTCTATAAAGAAGAGGCAAGAGAGAGTTAGTGAGTTCTTAAGCTTGGGGAAGGGATCTATGTTTGTTATTGAGTATAATATGAATTTACTAAGTTATCAAGGTATGCTCCAGAAATGATCACTGATATACATACCACGATGGACATGTTTTTTCTATCCTTTCTCCTTATTTGATTCAGGAGTTAAGGGTAGTCATACTGAGTACTGATATGGATATTTGTAGGTTGATGGTGCAACTTCAACAAATATCGAAGGATATAACTAAGTATAGAGAGATTCAGTAGATCGAGAGGGCTAAGACTAGTCATTTTGGAGCTAGTCATCCTAGTTAGATGGGTTCAAATACCATCAATAGGGATCTAGGGGACCAAACCCTTCTTTGTTCAATGATTCTTCACAGAACTTTAGGTCTTTGAAGAATCAGCAGAATAGGCCTGGTCAGTTAATTTTGTAGAGTAATGCTCCTAAATATGCTAAGTATGGTAAGGGACACTCGAACCAGTGTAATCTTTGTCAAAATTGATGTTTTGGGTGTGGTTAGGTTGGTCACAGTCTTCGTGAATATCCATCAAGGAATTGTTATTCTTGTGGATTTCCTAGACACAGAAAAGAGATTATCCCATGGTTAGATAGGGTAGTGCCAGGCCACAGGGTATTCCTCTAGCAGCAGCTATAGTAGTACTCTAGCCTCAGTAGTATGTTACTTCTTCTAGCATATTTTTCTAGTGCCAAAATCATTTGTATGCTTTAGGCTCCCAATAGGATCTGGATCAGTCTGTAAATATTGTTAAAAGTATGTTGATAGTTTGTGAAGTGGATGTGTATGCATTATTTGACCCTGGAGATACTTTTTTTATTGTAGCCCCATATGTTTCTAGATGATTTGTAGTTATTCTTGTGGTCATAATTGAGTCATTCTATGTTTCTATACCTGATGGTTGTCCTATTATATCTTAGATGGGTCTATTGTCCTATTCCTATTTTTGGATGGTTGTTCCTACCGATTTGCATGAGTTAGACATGATAGAATTTGATGTTATTTTGGGTATAGATAGGCTCTATTCATTCCCTATACACCTGTCATCGAGTGGGATGGGAGTAGAGTTAACCCTAAGGGTAGGTTTATTTTCTATCTGAAGGCTAGAAAGATGATTTCTATGGGGATTCTATATCATTTGGTTTGAGTTCAAGATTCTAAGTGCAAGACTCTCAATATTTATTTAGTTCTAGTTGTTCGGGAATTTTTAGATGTGTTTCCTGAAGATCTACCCGGCGTCCCTCTTGATAGGGAGATAAACTTCTCATAGCCCTCATTCCAAGCACTCAACCCATTTCCATTCCATAAATAGGATGCACCAGCTGATCTTAGGGAGTTGAAGGACCATTAAAAGATCTTTCATTAAAAGGGTTTATTCGTCCTAGTGTGTCTCCTTAGGGTTCCCTTGTCTTTTTAGTGTATAAGAAATATGGTTCCCTTCATATGTGCATTAATTCCCATCAGTGGAACAAAGTTATAATAAAGAATAAGTATCCAATTCTTAGGATTGATTACTTGGTCGATCAGTTGCAAGTGAAATTCACTTTTCTAAGATTGATATATGTTCTGGCTAACATCAGCTTAAGTTCAGAGAAGTAGATATCATAAGCGAATTTTTGGACATGTTATGGACATTTTTCAGTTTGTGTTCATGTATTTCTGATTGAGAGTAATGCTCCTGTAGGTTTCATAGACCTCATGAATAGGGTTTCAATCCATAATTGGACACATTTATGATTGTCTTCATTGATGATATTTTGGTTTACTCTAGAAGCAAGGAGGAGCATGCATACCATCTTCGAGTTATTCTTTAGACTCTTAGAAAGCATCAACTTTATGATAAGTTTTTCAAGTGTGAGTTTTGGCTTCATTCAGTTGCCTTCCTTAGTCATATAATTTCAAGTTAGTCAATTCAAGTGGATTCTCAGAAAATTGCTTCTGTCTGAAACTGGATGACGACTACCTTTCCGTCAGATATCCATAGATTTTTGGGTCTAGATAGGTATTATTATAGGTTTGTTAAGGGATTTTCTTCCATATCCTATTCTTTGACCCGTTTGTCTCAAAATATGGTGAATTTTGAGTGGTATAATCAGTGAGAAGAGTTTTTAGGAATTAAAGTCAAAATCGACATATCCTCCGGTGTTGACTTTATCTGAGGGTTCTTAGGTTTTATCGTGTATTAGCATGGTAAGGTGGTATCTTATGCATCAAGAAAACTTAAGACCGATTAGAAGAATTATCCTACTCATGATATAGAATTGCCCGCTATAGTTTTTTCCTTGAAGCTGTGGAGGCCCTACTCTTATGAGGTTCATGTCTATGTCTTCACTGATCATAAGAGTCTTCGACATATGTTTGAGAAGGGAGATCTTAATCATTTGCTAGAGGAAGTGGTTAGAGTTGTTTAAGTATTATGACATGATCATTTTGTATCATCCATGAAAGGCCAATATAGTGGATGGTGCCCTTAGTAGGTTGTCTTTGAGGAGTTTGTCATACGTTGAGGAGAGTAAGAGGGAGTTATCTATAGGGGTCGATAGGCTTACACACCTTGGGGTTATATTGATGTGTGCATTGGATAAAGTTATGCTTAATCATAATGATTTTGAATAATCTCTAGTTTTACAGGTGAAAGAGAAGAAAAATATTGATCCAATTCTCGTTAAGCTGAAAGATGCAATCCAGAAACAGAAAGTACAGGTTTGCTCCAAAGGGGGAGATAGGGTACTTCTTTATTTGAATAGATTTTTTGTGTCAGATATTGATGATTTGAGAGGGAGGATCCTATAAGAGGCACATAGTTCCTCATATTCTATTAATCCTGGAGCTACAAAGATGTATAGAGATCTAAGGAAGTGTATTGGTAGGAATGTATGGACAGGGAAATAGCTGAGTTTGTGTCTAAGTGTCCTAATTTTCAAAAAGTGAAGGTAGAGCATCAGAGACCCACAAGTGAGATGTAACCGTTTAAGATTCCGACATGGAAGTGGTAGGTGATTTATATAGACTTTATCACTAGTTTACCATAAGCCCAGAGATTCCATATGGGTTATAGTAGACCGAGTGGCTAAGTCTGCTTACTTATAACTAGTTTACACCAGTTATTCAGTAGAGCAGTATGGTAGGGTTTATTTGCAATAGATTGTTTGCATGCATGGTGTACCATTGACTATTATTTCAGAAAGAGGTCCGTAATTTACATCTTATTTTTAAAGATCTTTTTAGAGGTTTCTTGGTACCCAAATTCATTTGGTCATAATTTTTCACATAGAAAGATGGTCATGAAGAGAGGATTATTTAGACTTTTGAGGATAAGTTGAGGGCATGTGCAACCAATTTCAAGCGTTGTTATTGAGCATCTGCTTTCAATTGAGTTTACCTACAACAACATTTATCATTTGACTATTCAGATTGCTCTATTTGAGGCACTATATCAGAAACATTGTAGGTCTTTTATTTGTTGGTTCGAGGTTGGTGAGGCAGCTATTGTAGGTCCAAAGTTTGTTCTTGATGCTTTGAAGAAAGTTCATATTATTCGAGAAAGATTAAAGATTGCCTAAAGTAGATAGAAATCCTATACAGATGTGAGAAGGAGAGAGTTAGAATTTAATGTAGATTATTGGGTGTTTTTAATGGTGTCTCCTATGAAAGGAGTAATGATAATTAGGAAGAAAAGTAAGTTGAGTCCGCATTGTATTAGACCTTATCAAAATTTGAGAAGGGTAGGAACCGTTTCCTATCAACATGATCTTTCAACAGATTTAGCAGTGGTTCACCTTGTATTTCATATATCCTTGTCAGGAAAATGCATGAGTGTCCCATCTTTGATAATTCTAGTCGAGGATATTGATGTTCATGATAGTTTGACCTATGAGGAGGTCCTTGTTCAGATTCTTGATATGTAGGGTCATAGACTAAGGAACAAAGATGTAGGGTCAGTCAAAGTTCTCTGGAGGAACTACTTAGTTGAGGGAGCTACATGGGAGGAAGAGGTCGTCATGATGAGTAGATACTTGCATTATTTTCCTTCTAGTTCCCCTTAATCTCGAGGTAATAGCCTTACATTTCAACTTGTTAGTTCATTGACATGTAGAAAGTAGCAATGCATGAGTCCATTGAGTACATTCATGCATTATTTAAGTATAGCTGAGTTTAGTTTAGATATTAGTATATGAGTCCCTATTTGTGCATTTATGTTCTATTTGATGAGTTTTGATATGAGGTTAGTTATTTTAGATGCACGTTTATCATTTTTTTTTTATCCCTTTTCCCCTTTTGTTTGTGGATGATTTCTTCTTTATTCAAGGACTAATGATCATAAGGGGAAGATATTGTAACACCTTAAAACTTATACTAGAGGATGTGTGGGCTAAAAAAGTAATCCTGTGAAATTTCACAAAAATATTGTATTTTCCCATTTTGATGAACTGTTCTATCTACGTGCATACATATGAAATTTATGAATTCCAAATTGATCCTAATTTATAAAATCCTTAATAAGTTATAGAATTATTTTTTATGTTATTCGAGGTCATAAGATTCTTGTAGCACAAATTTAAGTTCAAGGCTTCTCTATCAGCCTAATTTTGATGTCATTTCATGCATGCATCAACTTCAAACAATCATATCTCCTAATATATATAGTGTTATGCAACCCAAAACCTATAAAAAGAAAGATATATGAGTTTAGTTTCTAACTCAACAAAAAATTCTCCATTTTAAGTCCGTACTATGGAGGTATGACTATTTTAGTAAAGCACTGCCAAACTATCTTATTTTGACGGATAATGGAAATGGTCCACCAATCCAAGATAATAGCCGTGGAATGGTCTATGATTTTGGTCTAATGAGATCTTTCTGAACCATTTTTGAACGATTCCACGATTAATCATCTTGGATTGACGAACCGTCAAACCATTTCCACTACCCATCTTGAACCAATGAGATTTGTTTAAACCATTTTGAAGGATATTTTGATAGGTAAGTGATGGACCATCAACCCATCCGTCAAAGATGTCCAGAAAAATTTTTAATCCATTTTCTCAAGGACTTTTTGAACCTTTCCCACCTTTTAATTTGATAATACCATGCATTTTAAGCACCAAGTTGAATGGTATAAATTCCCTTAACACTAATTCTAAGTCATACTTTGATTAATAAAATTAAAGAACAAGTTTCTTCAATGTTTTTCTCAAGAGGCATGGTTAGGGTTTTAAGAAGGGGATCTTATTTCTGCAACTTTTCCATCAAGTTCCTCCATAAAGACATTTACACTAGGTATGTGGGAAATGAACAAGGACTCCTTTTAGTCTTGTTCCCAAAAACCCTTTCTTAAGGTTTTGATGATGTAGAAGAATACCTAGGGTTCTTATTTATACCTATGTATTTAGATTCTCTTGTTTGATGACTATTAATAATTTTAGTCTATAATTATGTGATTTAAATAATAGATTGATACTTGTGTAATTCTTCATGAGTTAGCATGATTTTTGAAAGTTGAAGTTAAAGCATGAAACAACTCTTGAACTTAATCTTATTTTTAAGGTTTTTTCAAGAAACTTGATATGAGAATTGAAGAATCATAAATTATCTACTTTTACATGGTTTTAAACCTATTTATGCCGCATATCTTAATTGAGAAGTTTTTAGCTAATTAAGACTAACTAAGAGTTTTAATGATGATTCTAAATTTAATTACAAGCATCGAGTAAAATGGACTTTGAATTGTAAAAAGGACATATCTTATTACATGTGTTACGCAATTTGTGGTTTAAATTGATGTTTTAGGCTAGTTGAGTCCTTTGAGAGTGTTCCAATAGTCTGGAGTGTTGAATCTATAATTTGACTTATGGTTCTATTGAGGGTGTTCCATTAATTAAAGAGTGTATGTCACTCCCCAGAGTCATCCCCTGCGCATGATCGACATCCTTAGCTACAAAGGTGCCTCAGTAGACTTAGTTAGACCCTTGGCTCATGCCTGGCTCTATCAATCATAATCAACAGAAGATATGCCATATAAGGAATATCAACTAAGTAAATCTCACATATCAATCAATCCATAAATAGATGAATTAAAGAAAACTCAATATCAACTGCCATGACCAATTTCTGAAAGCCACTAATAAGATGTATAATGAAATGTTTGGATAATACCCTAGTGGCCAAAACTCAATAAAAATACTATCTTGAAATTTAATGCTCTAAGATATACTAAAAAATAAATACTCCAGTAATATTCCAGAACCAAGTGAGAACTGGCCACTTCTCTACTAATCATCTAGGAATGCTAATCCAAGTCAACCACAAGCGCATGGATGGCTAGACAGATCTACATGTGTGAAAATAATGCAACACAAGAAAAGATGCGGTCAGTACATCAAATATACTAAGTGTGTAAGGGATTAGTGCAAAAAGGTTATCAAAATAAACTATAAAATAGATATTGCGATGCATGAGTACAGGATGTGTACCTCAATTTCCACCTATTGACTCAAAATACATGTTCAAAAAGGGAATAATCTATTTAAAAGTCTTATTCTTATAGTTATCTCTTTGGTCAAACCAATTTCTAAAAATACTAACTCATTGTCACATGTCTAATAGTTAGATAAACTTAAGAAGGTTCTATAACCGACATCCTACATGCAATAGGATATAGGTTCCAACATTCACCATGCTAGTAGGTTACCCTAAATCCTTCCAAAGGTAAAGGGAACTGGTTGAATAGTAGTGGATACAACTAGTAAGTTTTAATGCACTCTTTAGGCCATGATTAACTTCCTATTCCTAGAAACCATAGGTTGTGGGATAAGGGTTGGACTACCCAAATCTTCTCGGTGCTAATACACCTTCTTTATTTGATTTGCCTCAATTGGGATGCTAAACTGCTGAGCTTGTTAATTGACACTATACTTTGTTAACTACTTCTTTTAGGATCATATTAGTTGACCAAACTTTCGATTTATACCATTTAATCATCTTTTTAGGTAAAGCTGACTATACTCCATCTTTAAGCTTTATGCAAACTATTAATACTAAATTCCTTAAAACTGACCAAAACGATGTTACATGTCCTAACTGGTCCTCAATGTTAACTTATTTTGACACCCAATTTATTAAAAAAGGTGTTTAATTTCAAAAAATTATTGACTATATTCACGCACTTGACCCAACTTTCAAGCAATTTATGCAAATTCATGTATTTTATCGTGAACCCATTCATCCAAGATATACTATCAGGTATATACATATATAATGATGAAAATTATGATCAAGAATACATATAATACAAAGTTCTACCATGAATAAGAAATTTTAGATTTTACCCTAATATCTCTAAGTCATAACTTGTACAAGATTTAGGCACAGGGGTGAAAGGAACCCTTTCTCATAACCTAGATACCTGAATTAGGAGATATTTCACAAATAAATTAATGGATAAATCACCTTGCAAGGATCATTTGTTGAAAACCCTAGGTTTTGTTCTTGAGAGAAACATATACTTGGTTTCTTTTAATCTGATTTTTTTTGTGAAAAGTGAGGAACGGAGAGAGTTTATGGTTTAAGTACACATCCCTAGAGGTTAAAATGATATATTATAAACCATATAAGAGGTGGCAATGTAAAAAAATACCTCAGGGAAAGTGGGTTTAAAAAAGGACCTGGGAATATTTTATGTATCACTCTACGGAATGCTTTTGCATGGTCCATGGAATGATTCATGTGTCAAGTCTATACATAGAAAAATTTTAGAACCCTGGAAGGATAAAATAGAAGGAACTATAGATCATGTTTCCACTCCATGGTCCATAGAAAGGATCGTGGAATTGAGGTAGAACATAGGGCTTTACTTGATAAGTTCCATCGCCAATTCCACGATTTGTGGTACCCCTTCACGAATGTGGAATGATCTGCGAAGTAGTTCTAGTTGTAGATTTTTGGGATGTTTAACATGCACACTTTTTTATCCCACACAACATCCAATACAGTTTTAAGGTTTACAATACTGAGTGTTAATATTTTATGGAAGAATATTAGCACCAAGGGTGGGGCACGAGATCCTTATACCTATAAACCTGCATAGAAACCACAAGGTATTATTATTTGTCCCAGTAAGTATGCCTAGAGTATCTTGGTGGATCCACTAGGAAGGTGTGTCTCATTTTATGACAGGGTATGAGAGCCCCTATATATAGGGTAGTATATGGATTTCATCGCCAAGGAATGAGGTATGCCCGTTACAAGAATTCCCATAGAAAGGTAAAATTGAATATTTTGAATTGAAGAAGTAATAGAAGGTTTTTAACTGAGTCTCTAAATCTTTTGTTAAAAACTATTAAGTTGAGCTATTTAAATGAGTTTAATTTAAACTAACGAGGTTAAATATTTTTAATTGTTTTCATTGTAAATTGTTAAATTGATTATTTGTGTAGAGATGAAGTTGAGTTAACTATTTATGCATTGCATTACTTTTCATTTACTACTGTATAGCCTATTCTATACCTTCTCAGATATGCAGTACATTTCATGTGTTGACCCATATTTTTTATATTATTTGTAACCCTCATGCAGGTCCGACAAGCCTTCCAGATGCTCGGGTTTGATTGGACTTGCACCCTATAGAATTTAGAAGAGTGGAGAGTCCTTATTTATTCAAGGATTGACTTTGGAGTTACTATTTACTTTCTAGAGTTGAGACATTAGATTTATTCTTTATTTTATTATTTTTAGATTATCTAGGAATCTTGTCCTAGCAGTCCGTTATTTAGCCTTTAGATACTTTTAGACTGTTGTTGAGTTAGTATTGATTGAGTTTTCATTATTTATTGGCTTATTATTTATTTTTCTAATTGTGAGGTTCACTATTGCTTTCATTAGTATTTTTGATGATGCTTTTGCTTAGTGCTGAGCATTGAGATTTTCGTGGTCCAAGTAATTCGTCCAAAGCTGCTAGGATAATTTAGTGGCTAAGGATGCCGGTCCCTCCTAGGGGTGAGCCCGAGGTGTGATAGATTCCTTCCATCCCAATATTAACAATGAACTTCAAAAATAATTATTAAATTGTTTAGGGCTAGGGTTTTATTACTACATGTTTATGCATTTTTTCTTCTCATAGTATTTTCAATATTATTTGTATAATTTACATGAAAGTCATGTTTTTCATGATTATGTACTAGTTTCCCTAAATTAGTTTTAGTTTTATGTACTTTATGAATGTTTCTCATGTTTTATGTATTTCATTCTGTATTTCAAGCATTATTTATTATGAACCTCATGAAAAAGAATAATTTAAAGTATCTACAAATGACATGATTACGACATGATATTCATAAACAAGAAACATAATACAGTTTTAAAGTCATTATGAGACAAAGTATATATGCATATCCAATTTGGGAGGCGTATTATGCACTAAGAGGAACGCGGATTTGGATAGCCTAAATTCCTTAAACTGTGTTGCCCACACAGGTTTAACAAATTAACTAGGTGGTTTTCTCCAAGTGACTTTTATGACTAATAAACTTATATTTTATGTAATCTCTATACCTTGGCAAAGTGTAGGGAAACTCTCCCAACTTGGGGTTTTATTACGTTGGATGTCATGCACTCATATGACATATGTAGATTAAGAGAAACTTTCATTTTTTATTGACTCTTAAACAATTTTACAACACTTATAGTCCTTCATAATTTATTTCAAATATTATTACTTCAACATGACAACAATTTTAGAGTTTTAGCTATCATGATTTACAACACTTATGATTTTTCTATTAGTCAAAACTTTCACACACACACACACACACACACATATGTCTATTATATATTATTATTATACTTATGTTGCATACCAGTACATTTCAAGTACTAATTGTGTTTTGACTGCATTCTTTCATGATGTAGATTCAAGTGCACACCCAGTCTAGCGACAAATAGACTCAACAGGTTCAATTTAGCTGTAGGTGAGTCCTCATCCTCCGACTACTAGTTTATTATCTAAACTTCATAGATTTTTTATTATTCATCTTCAGCTATTTAGAGTTAACTGGGGTCTTGTCCTATAAATTCATTAGTTATTATGTAGAGGCTTCATACACAGTCAGTCAACTAATTGTATTTAGTTGTAGAATTTTTTCTTACCAGATAAATAAAGTTTCCGTTACCTTATTTTAATTTATAAAGAATTTCATTTCACGCCTCATCTTTCACATTATTATTTTCTTCATCTGTTTAATTTTTCATGCCAAGACAAGTACTTAGTTCAAACTATTTGTCATTCTGGATGTTGGTTACATTTAGGGTGTAGGCTAGGGACATTAAAGAACCATAGATCCAAGGGTTTCAAGGTTAAAAATATTTTACAAATCTCTCTATTGCTTGCTGTTTTCATTTGGCTAATTTAGCATATGAATCACTCCCATGATAGAAAGATAGAATCTGATGAAGATGATGCTAAGTCTTTGATTAATACTATAAGTAGAAATAGACTCATGAACTTCATAAGGAAAGATCTACCCCAGAACGAGGGATCAAATATAGTTAGTGAGAAGCATAAAGAGGAACCAGAAGATGAAATAGTAGGAGAAGAAGAAGGAGGAAATAATCCTGAGGAAAAGTATCTAGAGGAGAATAATACCAAATAGAAGAATAATAGGGCTCCATATACACTACCCTCTCACATCTACTTGTTAAATTATACTAGGTATGCGGTTTTTGTTGAGATATTTTAAACATCTATAATCTGAATTCCTATTATTCTCTCAAAACATAATTTGATCTAAGAAAATTATGAAACTAGGAAGTAACTTTCTTATAGGGGTTGGAGACTTCACTTTTCAAATTTCTTAACTACTTAAAATGTTTTAGAATAGCCCATTTTATTTTCTTTTGAAGTCTTTCTTTAGTATTTTCTTTAATTCACTCATGTTTGATAGGTTCTGATCTGGGATTTATATTTCACACTCTATGCCCATTTTTATTTTTTTGGCATCATTTATTAAACCTGTGATGATATGATATATTTTTCCTCATATTACTTGTTGTCAAGTTCACATATTGGAGTTTAAAGGGTTTACTCCAAATATCCTTACATCTGGAGATGATGAAGGTGAGATACGTATATGGGAAATCAGGAAACCTTCAAAATCTAGCCATTTCCTTCTCCCCATAATATGTGATGTATGACATTTAAAATCTTATATATTATCTTTTCTAATATAGGTTTTAATATATATTTTAGTGTCATTATTGACCTCCTCTAATCCAACATAATGCAATAGAGATGACCAAGGAAAATAATAAAACATTTGAATTTTTTTATACTTTAAAAGAAAGGTTAATTTTGTGTCTTTATTGTGTTTAAGATACTATAGATCAAATAAAATCTAGGATGTTTTATACATTTCTATCTATTGTTCTCGCAGTCATAGTGGAACCTTCAGTATGTTGTAAAATTGATATTTATTTATCAGACGGCTTCACCACTTATGCTGTTGTTGTTGCATGTGCGAGGAGGTTTCTTAACAATTTTTTAAAAGAGATTAAATCACTATGATTATGTGTTTCTCAAATATCATATTCGTTGTTGATTTCTGTTATTTATTTCTAGTTATAAGACACTAAATTTTTCTTACTTGTTATCAAGATGATATTGTGGTGCATTGAATGATATTATTTATCATTTTTTATAGGTGTCAAAAATGAATAAAGGGGTGAAGAAATAAGTGAATTCCTTGACCTTAATAAGTTATTTTTGAATTTTTAATGA
>JBDJHY010721892.1:0-15701 GCA_039654485.1 Withania somnifera | reverse complement strand
CAGAGATACAGGGTGAGCTTGGCGCCCAGCTTCGTCTTGTTCTCTTCAGATGTACATTTGATTTTGCTATCTCCATTATATTTCGGAGACGATGTATATTGTTCAGTTTGTATCTTTGCTATTCTATACTAGTGGTTCTTATGACACTGACATCGGGTTTTGGGAACTTGTAGTACATATTATTGGTTTTTCCGCACATGCTATTGTAGTCCTCTGCTTTGGCTACGGACTACAGGGTTGGTTCTCCTACTGGGTGGATAGTAGATGCCATCATGACTCCGAGAAGTCGGGTCATGACATTTGGTTTTATTGATTCATTACTAGTTCTATAGTAATTTTTAATAATTTCATTAACCCTACCATTTTTATCTATCATCCACTTTCAATTATAAACTACTAGTGCAGAATTGATTTATAGCTCAGGGTCTTGAGGATTATGGTTGGGATGACTAGAGTTGTTGGTAATGCTTCCTTAGTTTGTTTTATTTCCAGGCTAGAGATACTTGTTGGATATTTTTTTGTTTATTTGGTAATCAGTCCCTTGCTTTTCTACATTTGTGTAGGTTCAGTGTCTTGCGTGCTTTTATCATGTTTCTTCCGATCATCTCCAAGGCTTGCGAGTTCAGAGAGTTGAGGTAGTTGTTTGTCATTTGGAAAATTCTCAAAATCCTTTATTAATATATTATACCATACTTGAGGATTCCAGAAATTTCAGAGTTATGTATTTTTGGATATGTATTCCTTACATTTAGAGGCTTTTAAACAGTGACACTGGTTTCTCGGTGGTAACATAGTTGGATTTTCATATTGTACAGTGTTTTATTCTCACTTCTTCATTATTTTCTACACTTAGCCTTCTATTATGGTGTTACCTATCTAAGTAGGTTTGATATTATGGGTCATGACAAATTCATCTTTTTAGTTAAAGTTTCCATTTTTAGTAAACTTGATGGTTATTAGGTAAAGAAGGACTTAGAATCACAATTTTTATGGTCCCATTAAGTCTATAATGTATCATTTTTGTGCATAGTATTTTGCATATATCCCGAGGGTCTTATTAGAGACTAGCCTTTCATTGCATTTTTTGTCATCTTCAGTTCTAGTGTAACCTTACTTTGTTCACTACAAACACAGAGGTGCATTTCTTTTGTTCACGATGAAGATGGTCAGGGAACCACGAACACATAGAGTAAGTTCCCATATTCATCACAAATGTGTCGGGCACTGTGAACATGATTAGTGAAGTGACCCAGTGCACCACTGAGTAAAATCACTATTACGATCTTATTCCCATTATTTCCAGTTTATTGACCTAGAGAACTAATTTGGAGGATATCCAAAGTAAGTTTTTTTATGAAAATATTTTTTATATGTTTCATAATGATGAAATCTTTTATTACCCCATTAAGTATACCTCGATTTTAACATAAAATTTAGTGATTTTAACGTGTAATTTTTTGGGATTTTGAGAAAAACCTTGATATTATATTTTTTATTTTTTAGGGAAACTTACTACTTTTATAAAATTTAATATTTATGATCCTTCAAACATGGGAAACATGACTTTCAACAAAAAATTCAAAATTTTTCTTGCTCCTCGGTCTTCACCTTTTGGGGATTTTGGATCCAATTTAGAAAATATCAATAAGGGTATCAAAGTTCGTATTAATTATTCTTAGGTCATATTTGAATTGATATCTCGGATTCGAAAGATCATGGCAAGGTAAATTCACGAGATTGAGCGGATTTCTTCGTTAAAGCAAGTGGAGGCTTAACTTTATTATAAAATATCATAGTTTTTTATTATATGTTAACTACTTACAATTGTGAGTAATGTGGATTATTTGCATTGTAAGTGTGGGTGAAGTGATGAGTATTCACCCGGACACTAGAGTCAATCTCGTGGGACTAAAACTAAGGAATACAAATGGTTATAAATTAAGAGATGTAGTCAAAACATGTGAGACCTGTGTTTCATGGTGTAGTGAAGAGGATCCAAGGCATGTACAACTTGAATAAAAAAATAGAGCCCCAATGGATGGATACAAGGACCAAAAGGAGCAATCCTAATGTTGGAAGATAGCATGGAAGATGTTTGAAGCCTCAGAAGCATTAGAAGTGGATGACCAAACTTATGGAAAACTTGTGAGATGCAAGATGAAGCCCAACGGGCCCAAGGAGAGAAAGGTTAAAAGGCAGACCATACATATGGGACCAAGTTGACCTTCCAAGAACTTGGAGGTCTTATTTGACAAATTGTGTTAATTTGGGGCCCTTGTATAATTTCTAGAAACTTTTTTTATTTTAAATAGATGGTCGTCCATAAATTAGGTAGATTGTTGTTGATTGAGATCTTTTGTCGAATTATAACTTATAATAATAGTTATTATAGCCTTTAGTTTTACCTAGTAATTTAGTTGACTGATTAGGAGTAGATTCCCTTTAGTTGCTGTATAAGTTCTTTATTCCAATTTAGTTGAAGGATCTTTCTTTTGTGGGTTCAAAGTTTTTTTCTTGTGTTAATTGAATTGGTTCTTGATCTTCTTTCTTGGTTCAATTGAAAAGTGAGGGTATTAAGTACTTTTCTTTTCATAAATCAGAGAGTTGTTTAAGATTCCATATATCATTTTTTTACTGATTTCTTCTCCCTTACTTTTACATGTGATTGTAACTCGAATCTGGTCATTTCATATCAATGTTGAGGCTAGTAATTCATTCTATCGAAATACAATCCATGTTTCATAAAAAGTAGAACAAGAAAAACAATTTCATGATTTGGTTAGTTTGGTGTGTTCAAACATTAGAAACTTTTTCTCTAGTGTTCTTGAGTATGTTCCTTCACTTTTGAGTCATTTCGGGTTAGTTTTGGTTTGAAGATCATTGTTAATCTTGAAGGTTTTTGAGGTGAACAATTAGGGTTTGCTGGGGTTTGAATTTTTGAAGAGATTGTTGATTAAAACTATTGGGGTTTGTTACTAATGGACTAGTGTATGACTAAAAGTTTGTGTGATTAGGAGATTGTTTGATCATAGATGGGTTTTTGAATTAGATTGAATGTTCTTGGTGTTTTTGAGAATCTTCAAATATTTTTGAAGAAGAAGTTTTTAGAAGGCGGTGTTTGATCCAATAGAGGGTAGTATCAAGTAGAAAATGTGTTAATTTAAGCTTTTATAAAGGGGAAAATTGGCCAACCTTTAATTCCACTCTTTCTAAAATTAGGAGAGCCAAAAATTGTCCAATTCCTACTGATATTGAGGAGGATAATCGGATAAAACAAGGGAAAAGCTTCGACAAATCTACTCAATCTATAAGAATAAAAATTTGTCTCGTTCCTACTCAAACTGGGGGAGGGGGTTAGACTTGGATGTTTTTATAAAACTACTCTATTTAGCAGAATAAAACTTGTCCCATTCCTACTCAATTTAGGAAAGGAGGGGGCCCTCTATTTTTTTTCCTAACCTACTAAATTAAGGACAACTTTAACTCTTCTAGAACTATTTTACTTTAACTCTTCTAGAACTATTTTTAATACTTATTAATTCACTTATTTATCTCAAATCGCTTTCCGATAGTTTTGATTTCAATTAGTCATTCATAATTTCAATCCCAATAAATTCAACAACTAGTTCTCAACTAGTAATTATTCTACTTAGTTGTTTGCTAGTTCTAGTGTTCGTTTTCTTTCATATGGTTTGTTGTGTGATTTTATTGCTTTACCTAATAATTGATTACTCTTGGTTCAAGTCTTTTTTCAATTTTAGTCGTCCGGTTATTCAAGGTCACAAAAATCCATTCTACCAGAAGTTAAAAGACCATGAGTTGACTTGAATAAAGTGAGTTTGACATCAACTTTTTGATTAAGCCTTAGGTAAGGTGAGAGTTAAATAAAGAGTGAATTTGAGGAATTTTCTATTAACCTTGTGTTCTAGGTTTGCAGGCATCCATGTCTAAACATTTGGAAACCATTCAAGAATGTGAGAGATCTAGAACTATGATGGAGTTCTTTACCAAACAATTTCAACAGATGAATGAGAGTATTTCATGGATGTACTCAAGGTTTAATGCAAGGATGGATGATTTTCAAGGGAAAATCAGGGATGTTAAAGAAATTTATGGGATGACAATGGGAGTGGGGGAGAGTCCTCTCACATTTTTCATGATGAAGGTTGAGGTAAGGACATGGAAAAATCTCCCACTATCACACAAGATAAATTAAGGGAGATAAATCAACATCTACAAGGGGAAGCTCCAATTCAACAACTCACCCAATTCCAACCAAATCCATCTCAACTCATAAAAACTAGAACCCCACATCCACAAAACCAACCAAAAATTCCACCAAAAATAAATCTGCATGCACAATTGCATGGACCACAACTACCTAACACACAAATTACTACAATATTTTACAATACTCCTCTCACATATTACCCTGATAATTTCAATAATAACCGTATGTTTGAGCATCATAATGAAGGGTATGGTTATTAAGTGTTTTTGGGAGATGAACTATATGAGTAACTCCATGATGATAGAGGAATGAGCAGAAGAGGGAGTTTGGAGCTCAAGGAATAAGCCATGGCCATGGGTATAGAAGAGATAGAGATATGGGAAGAGGAATTAGGTTGGGAGCATGGGAAGAGCCGAATGGTGGATGAGAAGAAAAGAATTCATAGAGCTGATACTGGACGAGGTATTAACACCATTAAGCTTACATAACCCACTTTAAAATGGAAGTAGTGATCTTTAGAAATTCATTGCATGAAAACTCCAAATTGAGAGGAATTTCCTCACCAACAATCTGTCTGAAGCAATGAAGACTAAGAATTCTATCACACAATTTGAAGGGTATTCTTCAACTTGGTAGGAAGCACAAGTAAGGGCAAGGTCAAATAAAAATTATTTATTACCTACTAGGGTTTAATTGTCAAAACTTTTGGAGGAAAGAGTATTGAATAATATTATGATGAGTTTGAAATTGTTTAAATAAAAACCAAATTAGAAGAACAAATGCAATATATGGTGATACTCTTCACTCATTGGCTGCGACATGACATCCCAAAACCGATGATACTTAAGCATTACAACACATTGAATGAGGACTTTCATGATGCTAAAAAAGATAATGCAGATTTGAAAGAGGAAAAGGCTTACAAAGTCGAGGACACTTCTATATCTTGGAGCAATGGAAGTGAGAAGTGGAATTCATCTTCATTCCAAAGAACATCTATGGTTTGAATAAAGAGGTACAAGAAAAATATCGCTCCAACGGGGATTCCAAACCCAAGGTTGAATTCAACACCCTAAAAATTAATGTGTCAAAAACTAATACTCCTAGACCTTCTATTATTCAATGGTTTAGGTGTGAAGGGCGAGGGCATATAGCTAATGAGTGTCCTAATCGGAGGGAAATCATTGAATTTTAAAAGGGATACACAATTTAAATTAAAGATGAGTATAGTGATTAGGGGTATGAGAGTGAAGAAGAAGAGGGTTCCAGGGGTAGTTAAAAAGATATAGATCTTGAAGGGCCAACATTTGGTGGATTTATGACAAGGCTAGGTACTTTGGATTATGAAGAGGATGAGCCACTATTAGAGAGTGAAAATTTGTGTTGTAGTGGAGAGTTCAAATTAGTGTTAATGTAGTAAGGCGAGTAATGGGAGTCGTTACTAAAGAAGAACTTGTCAACATAGATCCCTTGTTGCAAACTAATATAGATGCTAGCACTTTGCCTACTTTTGTCTCCTCTATTGCACGTAGATTGAGTATAACTTACAGGGAGGAGTCCCAAGGAATTTATCAATAGCAAAAGAATGAAATATCAATGCATGGTGAACCGTAAGGCACTTGAAAGCAAGAAGTTCTCCAAGAAATACAACTAAGTCTAAGAAGACTCTTCATATATGTTTAAAGGTACAATAGCTACTCAAAATACTTATATTATTGTAAATGAGCATGATCATAGTATGCGTATGAGTAGTGACTTAACTACGTGTGTGCTTGATGATTTTTTTCCTTGTATTGACAATGTTCAAGTTGAGGTTGTGGAGACACTAGTTGATCCGTTAGGTGACCGAATTGACTCTTCTAGCAAGGCAATTCTAGTCTACCTAGTATTGACATATGTGTCTTAATTTATAGTGCTTTGTCATTTAATCTGTTGCTACGAAGTGGTACTAATCTTGTCGAGGTTTTTCAAACACTAAGTTATGATTTGGGTGAAAATGGTCTTGATTTATTATATTATTTAAGGAACCCACGTGGTAAACATCCAAATGATAAAGTGCTTAATTTTGACGCCTCGTATGACACCCCATCCTTGTTTGACCAATGTGATGATGAATCACTTGACACTTCTAAGTTCTTGGTATGTAATTATTTTCTATTCTTGGTGGTCTATGTCCAATTAGGAGTACTTTTCTTGTTATTAATTGCTCTATGCTAGTTGGTCCTTAGTGTGACAATGCGGTGTTTGCATCTTTTAAGCTTGAAATATCACCTAGCATATTATGTTGTGATGGTCAACTATGATGTGACAATGACAGATTAAGAGAGTATTTAGGTCATGTGATTAATGAGCCTTACTTAAGTGATGGAATTTCTATTTTTCCTAATTAGATGTCATGTAGCCTATTTGCGTAATGATTATGATTCCTTATGTTTATGATTCACATTCTTGATCTCCTCAAATAATTCATGGTATGGAGTGTGTATTCAAGGATAATATGTTTATTGATGATTTCATGACTATTGATAAAGTGCCTAGTAGGGTACCATGTCTGTTGAACATATAACTTCCTATGGTGGTTATATCTTGCATGACAACCTACTATGGATTGTTGACACACTTTTGAATGAAAGAACTCTTTCCTTGGGATATGGTAGTACATTAATTGGAATAATAGTGTTGAGGAGGGAGCTACTGCATGTGTTATAGTTTCTTCTTGATCATTGTGTGTTTCTATTCTTGACCAACATCTTAAAGTACTTGAACCCTCAAGTACAACCCTTGTAAGGATAGATGAAGTCAATTTAAGAGATAGCTTCCTATACTACCTATTTGTATATGATGAAAATTGTGTTGATGTGAAGTGCATCTTGTAGGGAACTAGGCTTTCCATAAAAGAAAATAGGTTTTCTTTTAACCTGTATGATGGTGATTCTTTCCCATTTGACCTTGTTACATCTTTTATTTTGGATTATGATAATTTTATTCGAGATGCCAAGAAAGAATCAATCTAGGTGAGTCCATGGAACCTTCTAGGTATCAAACCTATGATTGAAACTCATTTCCACCTTCAATGGGATAGGCAAGTTAGAGTATACATTTGGACTCCTTGTGGAATACCACTCCTTTTAGAGGATTTTTTGGGCAAAGAGAGATGGCCTTCTTCAACAAAGAAAGTTATTTACTTCATGTGAAACACTTTTGGATGTTTTTCTTACCTGGGGACTATGCTTTATTTGCAAACTTATAATGAGGTTTCATCAAAGGGAACTTGTTCTACTAACACATATCTATATTACCTGTTTGATTATGATGACACCCATATGGATTGGGGTTAGTCTCTTGTAGAGGTTCTAGTACCATGTGCTCATACAAATTTCCTTATTTTCAAACCACATGTGACTTAGGAAAATTGATGTTTCCCTCCTCGGTGTATCCTTTTTTTCGTAGCCCTTGGGATATAAATGGTTCTTGTATCTTATACTTTATCATGTTTGTTTATATATGGTGGAAGAATGAATTATCCATCGTGGATTTTATTTGTTAGTGCACTTTCATTTACAAAAAAATTGTACTACTCACATTCACACTATAATAATGCTCATTCATAACACTATAAGTATTAGAAATATCTCCCGTACCTTTAAACATACATGAAGAACATTCTTGGCCTTGATTGTTTTTTTCTGAGAACTTCTTTCTTTCAAGTGCCTCATGGTTCTCCATGCATGAGGCTCTTCATTCCTTTGTTGGTGAGTAATTCCTTGGGACACATCTGTGGGAAGTTGTACCCGATCTACATGTAAAATAGAAAAGGGAATACTAGGAAAATTTCTAGCATCCATGTTAGTTTGCAACAAGGGCTCCATGTTGACAAGTTCTTCTTTTGTAATGGCTCCAATGCCTTGCATTACACCATAAGAAAAATTTTCACTCTTTGGTAGTGTCTCATCCTCTTCAAAATCTAAAGTACCTAGACTTCTTATCAACCAACAAAAAGTAGGCCCATCAAGCTCCGATATCTTCTTCACTAGCCTAGGACCCCTTTTCTTCTTCACTCTTATGGCCCTCATAACTATAATCAGCTTCACTTTCAGTTTTGTATCCCTCTCGAAAGGAAATGATTTTCCCTCTTATTAGGAAACTCACTAGCTATGTGACCTCGCCCTTCACACCAAAGGCATTTAATTGTTGAGGGTCTTGGAGTATTAGTTTTGGACACATTACCTTCTCTAATTTTGAAGTGTCCCTTGGGTTTGGAACCCCCCTTGGAGGAACTTTTTTTTTGTAGCTCTTATCTCCTACCTTAGATGGTCTTTGTAATGAAGATGAATTCCACTTCTCACTTATATTTCTCTAAGAATTAGAGTTTTCCATTGCTTTGAAAGCCTTCTACTCCTTCAAATCAGCCCTAACTTTGGTTCAACCATGGAAGGCCTCAATAAATGTGTTATAATTCTTATGTCTCATAGGTTTTAACATGTCATTTCGCAGCCCATGAGTGGAGTGTATCATTGTATGTTGTATTGGTTCTTCTATTTTTTCCTTCATTTTTGTACTTTCATACTCATAATATTATTCTTCAAGATTCTTGGAACCATTTCAAAATACATACACCTCTTTACGCATGTCCCCAATATAATTGGGTGGGACATATCTTTCCTCCATAAGCAAAAACAATTCCAACCAAGTAGGCAAATAATTATGATCCATGGCCCTTACCCTTACATGTGCTTCCCACCAAGTCGAAGCCTACCCTTCGAATTATTTGATTGCATACTTTCTCTTCATTTTTTTGGACACATTATTGTGAGGAAAATCCTCTCAATTTGGAGTTTATATGTAATGAATTCCTTGGGATCACTACCTCCCTTAAAAGTGGGTAATGTAAGCTTAATAGTGTTAATAACTCAATTCGGATCAGCTCTCCCCAATTACCTTTCTTCTCTTCCACCATTCAACTCTTCCCATGTTCCCAATATATCTCTTCTACCCATATATCTATATCTTCTACCCCAATGGCCATAGTTTATCATTTACATATAAACCTCCTTTTTCACCTTGTTCCTCCATAATCATGATGTTTCTCATCTAGTCATCACCCGAAAACACTCCATAACCATATCCTTCCTTATGATGCTCAAATATGGGGTTATTATAGAAACCATAGGGTTGATATATGAGGGGAGTATTATCAATTGGGGTAGCAATTTATGAGTTAGGTAGTTTTGTTCCTTTAAATTGTGCATGCAGATTTATTTGTGGTGGAGTTTGTGGTAAAATTACTTGTTGGTTTTCTGGATGTGGGCTCTTGCTCTAATGAGTTGCGAGGCATTTTTTTGGAACTGGATGGGTTATCCAATTGGAGCTTTCTCTTATTGATGTAGATTCATCTCCCTCAATTGATTCGGTGTAATGGTGTGATATGTCTCCATGTCCTTACCTCAATCCTCAACATGCAAAGTGTGAGAGGACTCTCCTCCACTCCCATTATCTTCCCTCATCATTTCTTCAACATCCACAATTTTCCCTTGCAAACCATCCATCCTTGCACTCCACCTTGCTTCCATCCTTGGAATAATGTATTCATCTATTGAAATATCTTGGCGAGAAACTGCATCATAGTTTCGAAGCTCTCCCCTTCTTGAATGGTTTCCAAATGTTGAACCATCGCATCCTGAAAAACTAACACAGAAGGTTAGTATAAAATGCCTTATATTCACTCTTCATGTAACTCTCACATTACCTCTAGGCTTAGTACAAAAGTTGATGTCAACCTCACTTTATTCAATTCAACTCAAGGTCTTTATGCTTGTGAAAAAATAGATCTTTGAGACCTTGAATAACCGGACGGATAAATGAGCAAATGGACTTGAACCAAGAGTATTCAACGATTATGTAAAGAAATTAAAGCACACAAATAGTGATACAAAAGAAAATGAACACTAGAAGTGCTAACAACTAATTAGAAAAATTACTAGCTGTGAACTAGTTTTGAATTTTTGGGGATTGAAATTATTAATACAAAATTGAAACAAAAAAAAAAAAAAAATAAATGAGAAAGTGATTTGAGCTAAAAAAAAGTGAAGTAATTGGTATTCTAGAAGTGTTGAAGTTTGTATGAATTGGGTAGTTTGGGGAAATTAACCACCCCCCCCCCCCCCCCGTGCATAATTTATGTAGGTATGGGACAAGTTTTATTCACCTAAATTGACTAATTTTATAGAAACTCTGAGGTCTAGCCCCCCTTAGTTTGAGTAGGAATGGCACAAGTTTTTATTCTTCTAGATTGAGTAGATTTTGTAGAATCTTCTCCCTTGTTTTAGCATATTTTCTTCCAAGATTTGAGTAAGAATTGGACAACTCTTTGCTCTCCTAATTTGCATAGGAATGGAATTAAAGGTTGGCTGATTTTTCCCTTTATAAAATCTTAAAATTAACTCTTTTTCTACTCAATTACTACCCTCTATTGGATCTAACACCACCTGTTTAACAACTGCTTCTTCAACAATGTTTGAAGTTTATCAATAACACC
The DNA here is from genome assembly GCA_039654485.1 of Withania somnifera. NCBI lineage: Eukaryota > Viridiplantae > Streptophyta > Magnoliopsida > Solanales > Solanaceae > Withania > Withania somnifera. The sequence goes on along the minus strand of JBDJHY010721892.1, from coordinate 4,935 downwards.
AAGAACAATTAAACTAATTGTATAAACCCAATTATGATCATAAGGTCCAGATCACCCAAATATTTCAACCGCGCACTCATTTTTCTATGGGTAACAAACCCAATAGTTTTAATCAACAAACTCTTCATCTCTGTCATAACCCGCAAACCATATTGTGATAGCATCTACACCTTACGTGTAGATAAGCCTGCTTCTGGCCTATAACTAGTAGCGGTGGGCCAGTTTCAAGAATCTAGAACAAAGACTAAAGGAGAAGATAGAAGGAAAGCATTAAAGAGTGGTGAAATATAAATCCCTACAGGAAATAACTCTCAATACCTGGTGTCATCACTATAGAGAATATATATGTATGAATAAAAAATACAACCCTGAGTGGGGAAACCTACGAGAAATGGCTATCCAAGAACTGACTACGACAGCTCCCACATTGATAGGAACACCAACATTAAGGACACCAACTGCTTATCGAATCTTTAGAAAGTATCAGTTACTAAGCTCGATCACGTTCACTGGCAAAAATCGTACTAGTAACTACATCAATAAAAGACGTAGAAGCTTAGCATGTGTATCAAATTCAAAACATAGTTCTTCACCTTCAAACCCTTCAATATTAACAATCGCGTTCTACCCAAAACTTACCCAGAATTATTCAAAAGTGAAGGAACATGCTCAAAAACACTAGAGAACAAGTTCCTAACATTCAAACATGCCAAACAAACTATATCACAATTTGTTTTCTTTTTTCTATTTTATTTTTTATTTATGAACCAGGGATTGTAATTCAATGGAATGAATTACTAGCCTAAGATATGAAGAAAAAATGATAGATTCAGGTAATCACAAAAACAACCATGGAGAAAGAAATCAAAGTAAATACGGATATGAAGAATCTTTTACAACTCATTGATTTATGGACAACAAGGGACTTGACACCCTCACCTTTCAATTGAACCAAGAAAGAGGATCAAAAATAAATTTAATTAGCACAAGAATCGAACTTTGAGTGACTAAACAAAAGGTCCTTCATTTTAATGGAAATAAAGAAGTTACGCAACAACTAAGGAAATCCACCCCTAATCACTAAACTAAATAACTAGCTATGTACTAAAGACTAGAAGAATTGTCATTCTAATCTATAATTCGACCAAAGCTCTCAATCAATAAAAATCTACCTAAAGTGATTGATGACCATCTATTTATAGCAACAAAAATTTCTAGAAATTACCCATGGCCCGCAAAATTACTCAATGTTTCAAATAAGCACTCCAAGTTCTTAAAACAACAAGTAGGTTCCACATGCAATCTTTGGACGTCTACCTTCCCCTCTTTGGGACTCTTAGGCTTTATATTGCATCTCACAAGCTTTACACAAGTTCTGATGTTCACTTCTTGAGCTTCTTGGGCTTCGATTATCTTTCATGCTATCTTTGAAACATGAGATTTCTCTATTTTGTCCTTGTATCCTTCTATTGGTGATCAATTTAGTGATTCAATGTTTTCTGTGTAGGTCACGAATGGTTGGTGCCAATTCTGATCATATCGGAGTGACCTCTAAGTTTGTAGCAAGGGTTCACATTTGCATAGATTAGAGGAGGTCAACCCTACATGTTCGTCGTAAACCACCATTTTCATGAAGGGTAAAGTAGGGCTTCACCAAAATCAACGTTTGACAAAAAAAACCATCTATAGGAAATGACTCCGAGCACTACTCAAAATGTATTTTGAGTCCGATATATGCAAAAGGAATAGGCACTAACACCTTAAATAACATTCAAAAATCAATGGCGCATTTAAAATTTGGATACAAGGTCTTTTAAGAGATTTGTCAACCAAATCAAACCTTAACAAAAAATTTCATAAAATTCAAAACATACCCTATAGTTTTGAACAGTAGGAAATACACAAAATAGGCATTTTAGAGGTGATGGCACAATCATATTTCTATTTTGATTTTTTGATTACCGAACGTTGACCAAAGTAAAATATTTAAGTGACAACCAACTTTTATCTCGTCAAATAGGATAACCTCACAATGAAATATCCTAGACCCAGATCAAGAGTCTAACCCCTCAACATAAGATAAGGTCACATCCAACTGCACTGAATCCAAATGGGGCACATGCGACTCATTGGGAATATTACACTGCATCATTAAAAGATTGAAGACTAGATGAATAATTAAATACATAGGAGGTAAGGCTAAACAGTAGGAAACACACAAAATCTCTTAAGAATCTAAAATGGCTCAATATACCTGGGCTAAGATTTATCCACCTATGAAACCTCAAAACATCATGCATTAGATATACCCGCAAAAGCACCAGGTGACCAACCCCAAACTCTAAGGAACGAAGTCTAAGATCTGCATATCACTTTTTCCTACTCTGTGATGCCCGCAATCTATCCTGAATCAACCAAACCTGATCAAGATAATCTTAAAGCATGTTTTTACCCTGAACTCTATCCTCAATGCTACAAAGAAATGCCTGTCATCTAGATGTTATAGTGATACCTGTTATTATACGAGAACTCTTCCACATGTTAATTCCAAGTGCCTCTCAATTCAAATATACAAGCCCTGAACATGTCTAAGATCCGAATAGTCCTTTTGGACCGAACATTGTCTTAAGGGTGAAATGTTGTACTCAACTGAACCTTAGTACCCATATCTCGATGAATTTCCTCAAGCACTGGGAGGTAAACTACGTGCCATAATTAGAGTAAGTTGATAACATATTCCTATGTAATCAAACAACCTCCTATAAATAGCCATGTCCCATCTATTTTGCACTATAAAATAAATGAACAAGGATTAAATGCACTGACTTAGTCAACCTATAAATGATAACCCAAATAGAGTCATCACCTCGATGTATATGTAAAACCAAAGCTAGTAGCCTGTTCCCACTTCCAGGTAGGGATGGGAGTCTCTCCATCAAACCACCTGGCCTATAGTTCTCACACATAAACTTCTGGCAATTCAATCACCAAGAAACATATTCTATAATATCCCTCTTTATCCCACACCAAAACTAAAAATGATGCAGATCCAGCTACAACATATTTGTACATGGATGAACCAAATACCTAAAGATGTGAGCCTCATGTAATATTAACCAAATTAAACAACTAACCAGAAACTCACAAATCCAACCATCATATCCCATAGTGAAATTTCAATTAATAGAATCCCTACTGGCCGCACTACCTAACAATTGATCATGAATAGTAATGAACTACTGATCTTCGAAGTTATGCTTCCGAATCTTATGAAGGAGAGAATACTGGGCCTCAACGCAAGACAAAACCCTCCTAGCATCTATCAAAACAAATCTAACCAACTAGTAAGCCAAAGACAGGATGTCTAACTCTAATGTCTCTCATAAACTTACATGGCTGCCAAGCTACACGTATTGACCGCCTTTTGGTTCAAGGAATCAACTAACACGTTTTCCTTGCCTAGATGGTATAGAATGGTAATATCATTATCCTTTAGAATTACAATCCAGCTACCTTGAAATAATCTCTCATTGCCTTATAATTTACTGAAGGCTACAATGGTCGGCATGTATCTAACATGAAACTCCATACATATAATGCCTTTAGATCTTGAGAACAAATACCTCCACTGATTCAAACTCATTTGTGAGGTAGTTACTCTTATGAAACATCAATAGTTTCAATGAGTACATAATAACTTGACCCGACTACATCAGAACATAATCCTAAGACAACACTTGCAACATCAAAATATACTGAAAAACTTTGGCCCTTGATTAGTTAGGTTAAAACTGGTTCTGAAGTCAATAAATCCTTAATTCTTGAAAAAATTCCTCGTACTTCTTGGAAAACTAAAAAGGATTCTTCCTAGTTTAGTCAATGGCGCAACTATAAAAGAGAAACCATAAATAGTTCATCTACAGTACTCTTCTGGCCTACTAAAACTCTTACCCAAACAAGGAGATGTCAATCTTAGCCAATTAGGAACTTCCTAAATATTTGCTAGGTCAACCATAATCCCATCTTTAGACACCAAATTTCCTAGGAATACTATAAAATCCAAATAAAAATCGTACCTAGAGAGCTTGACATAAATATAATGCTCTCTAAAAGTGTATAGTACAGTCCTCAAATGTTGCTCGTGCTTTGATCTAGTTTGCGATTATACATAGATGTCATAAAAAAACTCAATAACAAATGAGTCCAAATAAGTCTTGAGCACCACTCACATCAAGTCCATGAAAACTGCAAGGTTATTAGTCAACACAAAAGATAGGAAAAGGAATTCATAATGTCTATATTGAGTCCTTAGCACTATATTCGGGGTGGCCTCTACCCGAATCCTTAGCTGATGATATCTCGACCTTAAGTCTATCTTTGAAAACACTACCATACCCTAAAGTCGGTTGAAAAAATTATCAATCGTTTACATCGGATGCCTATTCTTAAATATCACCTTATTAAGCTCTCGAAAGTCTGTGCACATCCACATCATACCATATGTCTTCACGAAAAAACTTGAGGACTCGCAGAGAAACAATCAGAAAAATAAGCCCCTTCTGTAGCAGATTCTGGAGTTGAACCTTCAACTCCCTAAACTTAGAAAGAGCCATATGGTAAGGAGTAATTGAAATAATCCTAGTTCTTGGCTCTAAGTTAATATAAAAATCAATATCCTTCTCGGTGGCAGGCCAAGTAAGTTGGTCCTAAAGACATATTGAAACTCAGAAATAATAGGTAGAGTCTTGAGAGTAGGACTATTGTATGGAACATTGCAAAACATAAGATAAATAAGTTAGACATCCACTCCCTACTAACCTCCTAGCCTAAAATCAAGAAATGATCTCTTTCTGTGAGCGGCTAAAAGATCACTACCACACAACTAGAGATCTAACAGGCACAAATAAGGTAAAGGTGTTAGGTAGCAATCAAAAA
>JBDJHY010721784.1:0-15701 GCA_039654485.1 Withania somnifera | reverse complement strand
TTATTTTTTATAAAGAATATATATATATATATATATATATATATATATATATACACACACACACACACAAAGAGAGAGAGAGAGATCTATAGATTATTTGGTCAAGCTTGTTACATATATTGTTTCTTTACGAGTTATCTTTCCAATGGAATAAAAAATCTCAAGAGTTCGGCATTCCTACTTCGAGTTATGAATTTCTTTTCTTTCCACAAAAATCAAAGCTAGAAAGTTAAAGATGGCATAATAGAAATGAAAAGGCATTTGAAAAAAAATATTTCTTTTGTTATCAAACTACTTTCATTACACCATGATAATGTTCAAACAAAAAGAAAAAAGAAAGACACTCATTTGAATAAATAATAAATTATGGGGAGAAGCTTAAAGCTAAGAATTTGTTGGCGACTTGTCGCAATGTTGATCTTGAGTTTTCTATTTCTTCTATCTTTGTTTCAAACAATGAACTGGTTTTCTTAATGGCATGAATCTCTCCTTTAGCGGCGATGGTACTCCCATGATTTTTGGACAATTTTGATGCTCCTCAATAAGGGTCTCAATCTTTCTCTTCTTAGCAGTAAGGCTTCTAAATCTTTTACAATCCTTGCAAGAATTATTTGGAGCCCTCCTAGATTCTTGTCCCCCATGATTTTATTCTCATTTGCATCATGAAGGCATTGTTTCATAGGTGAAAGTAGCTCTTTGTTTGAATCTTTAGTTATTTTCTAAGATTTAGACAACTTCATGACATCATAATCTCCATGTTTCATGAAAAAATCTTCAATTAGGACCTCCTAAGGAGAAAGACTAACAGCGTCAACCTCTCGAATTCCTTTGAGAGTCAAGGAAAATCCTTAAGTTTTTTCAAGGACTCAGTAGAGAATTGTGCAATCCCTTCACATAAAGTAAGAAACATCCTAGCGAGATAAGAAAGTCTGAAGTTGGAAACTGCTTCTTGTGATTTAAAATTTGAAGAAATAGGTAGCAAAGCTTGGGAAAGATCCAATTTTTTTGAAAGAGGAGCAATAAACTTTGTTGATAGGTTATCATTTGCAGCTTGCTTCTTTACTTCATCAACTAAGAGGTGAAAAATCTTCATCACATTCTAGGCATTCAGTCTTGTAATACAATATTGAAACATATCATAACCAAATATATTAGTGGAAACATCACCAAGCCCCTGCTAGAAAACAATTAGAGTCAATTGCCGAGTAACAAAGGAAGCGAAGTGAAACTTTTTTATAAAAAAAAAATTTACCTGTTGTGCCAATTAAGTCAGTGGCATTGTTGAAACAGTCGCGTCATCCTCAAGGAATGCAGTATCAATGCTATGGAGTCCAAATCAACAGGCTCATAATGTTGATCAGTTAAATCGGTTGGCTTTTTCTTCAGACGCTTTTAGTGTTGATCTTAACTAACATTGATCTCATTTAAGGTAGATTTTCACTAGTGATCCCAGCCCCATTGGGTGAAACTAATGACTTGGATGTGTCCAAGAAAAGCGGCATGATGCTTAGAGATTTTTCAACGTCTTTTTCTAATGAGATGGAAGGCTTCTTTCTTTTGTGAGTAACATCCATCGCCTCAGAAATGGTGGAAGCTACTTCTTTGGGGGTCAATGAATGACGCTTAAGTCCTTTTTTGTGTATCCTTGTCCTTCAAAGTCTTGGACTCAAAAGTAGATTTAATAGTTTGCGGCGGATTGTTCAATGTTACTTTGAACTTGGAAGACTGAGAAGACTTTTCCTAGACATCCGAATGTGTTGATCTCCTTTGGTTGAGAAAGGAACATAATTTTTAGACCTCTCAGAATAATATGGGTACTTCACCTTGACATGTTCTCTCAATGGGATGGCCGCCAGCTCGAGAACTTACTTGTCATTAAAGGTCTTTCTTTTGATGAACATATAGGTATAGGATCTTTGAAGACCTTCAAATACAAACACAAGAATCCCAAAGATGCATTAAAAAAAGAGGTTACTATTTGCAAAAAAAATTATAGCAACGCAGTTTATTTTTCAATTACCTATTTCTAAAATTACAAAAAAAAAAATTGTAGAAACACAAAAGGATCAGCTACTGTAGCAATGCAACAGAAACTGTGTAGTTCACTGTTTACAGAGAAAAAGATACTAAAGCAACGCAGGAAGTTGTGCAAACTCCTATTTGAAAAAAAAAATACCAATTTTTACTCTAAGTTTTTGTGATTTTTTCTCTATAGTTTTGGGACTTAGATGAATTTTATGTACATTGAAAGATTTTATATAGGAATTTCTATATAGAATTTACTTCTTTTTATAGAAAAATCATAGTGGAATTGGAAGGAAGATGTTCATAATATTTTGTATCTTTTTTGTCAAAGGAAAGCAACTATTTTGGTTTAAAGATTCAAATCAAAATATTTTCTTCCTTAGTTTCAGCCACAAGAAAGGATTTTATTTTCTTTGAGCTTGCAAGATATGGTTCTTCCACTTAAAGAAAATATATATTTTCATGAATACTTCGAGCCTCGTTGCAAAAAAATTCGGCACGCCTGCACCTTGGAAAATCTCAAAGTAAGGGACATCTGTAGACACATAAATTTTACTAGATTAAGTTCATGCAAAATTTATATTAAATTCATGTTCATTTTGGGTTGAATAAATAATTTGGTCTTTACAAATAATAAATTCATTTAAATTCAAGTCCAAGATCTAGTACACCTTGAAGCCCAAACTTATGTCATATGTCAGATGATGTAGTATCCTTGTCAAATTCAAGACCAAGAAAATGATGCCACATGTAAAAATTATGTGATGGTCCTAGTTAAATTAAAGAGTCAGCCAAAATTCATCAAGTATCCAAATGACATATTTTGTCCAATACAAACAAACTGGCATACCCCTACAAATATAAATAGTGGGGTTACATAATATTTAAGGAGGACAATAAACAAGCATTGAAGAAAACTACAATATCAACTATAAAGTTCTTCCAAGGAGTGGTCAATGGAGTTCTTCCAAGAGATCTTTCCAAAGAAATGAAGAACATCATCTAACGGTTTGAGAAAGACACTACAAAAGGACCTCAAATCACATAGGTATTTGGGAAAGAAGAATAAAGAGAGTCACGGGATTGTACTCTCAACATTTATTAATAAAAACTTATTTTTTATTATATTCATTTTTTGTTGCAGTTAATTTTCAGTGCATGTTAAAAATATTTTTCAATCAACCACCTCACTAAACTTGCACTCAAAATACTTTATCTTGGTTCTGCTTAGCCCAAACCATTTATAATTAAGAGTTTGTATCCAAACCTCCAGCTTATCATTAACTTCGATGTGGGTCTCGTCAATCAAAACTATATCATCTGCAAATAACATGCACTATGACACCTTGCCCATAAATTTGTCATGCCAATACGTTCATCACCAAGGAAAATAAGAAAGTACTAAGGGTCGATCTCTGGTGTAACCCAATCAATAAAGAAAAGTGCTCTGAATCTCTTTCCACAGTCCTACCACACATCTTGTCCCAATAGTATATTTCCTTAATCAACCTAGTCTATGCCACCAAAACACCTATAACCTCCAAGCACCTCCAAAGAACCTCCCTGAGGAATTTATCGTAAGCCTTTTTCTAGATCAATGAATATCATGTGCAGGTCATTTCTCCTCTTCCTGTACTTCTCCACCAGTCTCCTTACAAGATGAATGGATTTTGTAGTCGAGTTCCCTAGTATGAAATCAAATTTATTCTTATAGACAGTCACAATATTTTTCAACCTCAACTCCACCATCCTCTCTCAAATCTTCATCATGTGACTTGGAAACTTGATGCCCCTATAGTTGTTTCAGTTTTGAATATAAACCTTGCTATTGTAAAATAGAATAATCCTACTCCATACCAGGCTTTGGGTATATTTACCGTCCTGAAAATGAAATTAAACATCTTGGTCACCCATTCTATACCTGCCCCATCGGAGCTCTTCCGAAAATCCACCAGGATATCATCTGGTCTAGTCGCTCTACCATTGTTTATTCGACAAATAGATCCCTTAGCCTCTTCTACCTTAATACGCCTACAATAACCATAATGATGACAGTTATTTGACTACTCCAAGTCATCCAATATAAATCCTTCTTGCCTCTATTTATTTAAGAGCTTATAGAAGTAAGACTATTATCTCCTCCTAATGAGACCTTCCTCCAACAATACTTTTTTCATCCTTTACCTTTAGGCACCTCACTTGATCAAGGTCACGGTCCCTCTGCTTCTTTGCTTTGGAAAATCTATATAGCTTCTTATCCTCACCTTTATCCTCTAGTTCATTGTACAACCGCTTGATTGCTATTATTTTAGCCGTCATAATTGCTAACTTAGCCTCATTCCTTGACCTCTTATACTCCTCCCTATTCAATCATTTTTCCTCCTTGGTCAAACTTTCCACCAACTTCATGTAAGCCCCCTTCTTAGCCTCCACCTTTCCTTGAACTTCCCTATTCTATTACCAATCCCCACGATGCTTACTCGATCTACCTCTCAAGGCACCTAATACCTCTCTATTTGTTTCCCTAATGCAACTAGAATTCTTATCCCTCATCCTTTCAACATCCCCACTACACCCCCAATCCCATATATCCCTCAACTTCTGTCCTATATCCAGAGCATTGGTCATAGTTAAACTATCCCATCTTATCTTAGATCTTCATCCATAAACCTCTTCTTCTACTTCTTGATCTCCAAATATATGAACCAAATATTATGTTGGTTGAAAGATTTTCCTTTGAAATAAATTTCATTCTTTTCAGAGACCTTTATCCCCTCATAAGGATTTAAATGCAATATGGGCCTTAGAAATCACATTACAGGAAAGTAACCAAGTGTTCCCAATTCTTGGAGAAGCTCAAATTCGCTACTATCAATCCATAGGCTCTAGAAAAATCCAAAATTAAAGCTCCCCCTTTGTTCCCCTCCCAAAAACATAGCCTCTATGCATATTGACATACCCCTTGAAGAGAATTGATGTGCTCATTTAAATATCCTCATAATGAAAAACCTTCTGGTATTAGGTATACCGCCTCATCCAAATCCTTCCAAAAGCTATTCTTCTCCTCCTCTTCCAAGCCATCATGTGGTGCATATACACTAATAATGTTCATTGTAGACCCTCCAATGACAAACTTAAATAATTATCAGCCTATCATTGATCCTCCTAACTCCTACCATTTTCTATCTAAGATATTCATCCACTAAGATTATGCATGTTCCTTAAGCCTCTAAAGCACCTTAATTATACCCCTATCCATATCTTATGCCTTAGTACCTACCTATTTGATCTCCTGGTCACAAGCCATATTAATCCTCCTCTTTCTAAGAAGTTTACTAGTATGGACTTTCCTTGTAAAGTTCCTATGCTCTATGACCCTACTTTAAACCTAGAGGCTACCTTAAAACTCTTACCCCTTCCCTGTCCCACCCCAAGCTTGAACTCGGCCTCAACCCCGACCCTAAAATAGATTCCAACCCTAACCCTAACCTCGACCCCCAATCTCGACACCAACTAATAACAAGATAATATTGCACCATCATACACCAAACCTACTAAAGAAAATGCAAGCAAATTAGGTATACTAATTAAACCAACTAGTCAACAACTACAATTCAAGATAAATCAACAACGTAATCAAGAAAAATTAATCCAAACTTACATCACCAAACAAAATCAACTCACTTAAAATAGTAGTATAGCACCGAAATCACAACAACTAGTAAGAAATCACTGACAGAGTATTCAATGGCAAAAATACAAGCAATCCTAAAAAGTAATAAAGAAAAACGAAAATATTAAGGGGTCAAGATCATCAGGCTTGGTATATAATTATGTGTATATATATACACAGTATAATTAGAAAAGTTTCATAAAGAATTAAAAATCTAATTCTAAATCAAATAGTTAAAAATACACTTATAATTTGAGCTTATATATTATTTTAATATAGAAATACTTATTAACTATATATCACTCTAAATGAAAAAATAAACAAATATTATTTCATGCAAATAATTTTTGTGTTATCAATAAAATATACTACATGTGTTTGCGCTTCATAGGTCGAATTTCTACTTATAAACAATAGACTAAAAATAATGGCATTTAACATAGTAACACATAATTGCTCACAATTGTTATATAATTCACTTCAATCTAATAATTTATTTTTCAATACCAACAATATTATACCATTATGAAATAGTAAAAAGTAAATCAAATACTATATCTCAAGTACTTTACAGTTAAAAAAAATAACTAGTCCAATAATTGATGTCGATAATACTTGAAGATAATTTTTCCATTAAATTATTTTATCAAAATACTTTATTTATTCTTTGATTGAGAAAAATAAAATATAAATCAAAATTCTATGGTAATATTTTGTGAACAACTAATATGAATTTTTGTGTTTGTGTTGAAGTTGTGGAGGCATTATCTCTATGGTGTACATCACGAGATGCTTTTGGCTAGAGACATTTAGATTCTAGCCAACGATTTTGTCATGTTATAGATTTTTTAGGATGGTAGAGTTCTTGCTTTCTTGGAGGTCTGATCCTCTCAGATGGAGCATATTCCTGTGACTCAGTTTGTCAATGCTAGTTTAAGGACTATTTGTGATAAAGTCAGTGTTGGATTCTAAGGCAATTTTGAGGATTAGGGACTAAATTTATGTCACCAAGTCCAGTAACATGGTTAGATTAATTTTTTAGGAGACCTATAGTTTGAGGTATTTCATCTATCCAGGAGAAGTAAAGATGTATCATAATTTGAGTCAGGATTATTGGTGGTGCAGCATGAAGAAAGACATTGAAATTTGGACGTAAGGTGCTTGAACTGTCATAAGGTGAAGTTTGAGCACCATAGGCCAAGAGTTATATCTCAGAGAATACCTATTCCTAATTGGAAATATGTGGGCATAGCCATGGAATTTGTAGTTGGTCTACCTAGAACTTTGGGTGGTTTGGACTCTATTTAGGTGATTGTTGATTGGTTGACAAAGTTTTCTCATTTTATTCCATTTAAGGTGTGGTATAGTGATTGGGAGTTACCTCAAATTTATATCAGTCATATTGTTTGATTGCATGGAATCCCTATACCTATTATATCTGATCAAGGTACTCGGCTCACATCACACTTTTGGAGTACTATGCACTGTGAGATGGGCACTCAGTATATATGAGTACGACTTTTCATACCCAGAATGATGATCAATCTGAACGCACTATTCAGGTGTTAGAGGATATTATATGGTTATTTGGAGGTGTAATATGGACGTATCAAATTGTGGCGCATCATCGGGGAATAAGATTGTCAGTTTGGTCAAGTATGAATATTTATCATTTAGTACTATTTATAATTTTTACTTTAGCTTTTGTTTTTGTTTATTATAGGATGGCCATTTTATATCAAATACCCGAAGCTCGGGTACACTATTACTGTCATTCAATCCAGAGATTACTAGAATGGTGAGAAGGATGAATAGACATGATGATGCACCATTACATAATCCTATCAGTTGCTTCTAAATGATCTACCTAGTTGCACCTCCTCAACCTCAACCTGTGAGGAATAATAAGTTATTTAATGATGATAATGATTTAGACTTAGATGGAGCCGATGCGACAGAAGAAATTATTCTACCTCTTCTAGCACTGGGAAGCAAGTTTAATATTACTAGCACTATGATCTATCTCTTAATTATGAAGGGGCTATTTAGAGGAGTAGCAGGTGAAGAACCAACCTACACTTAAAGAACTTCACTGACATATATAAATCCTACAACCTACCGAGAGTGAGTCAGAATGTTATACAATTGTGGATATTCCCTTTATTATTGTGTGGAGAGGTCACTATATGGTTGGATGACCTTCCACCAAACTCTATATCTAATTAGGGTGAACTGAAAGAGGTTTTTCTAGAAAGGTTCTTTCCTCCTTCAGAAATGTTGGTGCTCTAGGAAAAAATCACCAACTTAAGGCAAAAGAATGATGAAGTTCCGCATGAGGTGTGGTTGAGATATAACAAAAAGATCAAGCAACGTCCTACTCATGGGTTGGGAGACTACTACCTGAAAGAGACATTTTATAGATCCCAAAATACACCTTTAAAGTTAGTGGCAGATGCTATCAATGGGGGATATCACATGTCCAGAAAATATGCCCAAGTATCACAGGCACTTGAAAAGTGACCAAAAATAATCATGGGTGTCATACTAGAGAAGCCAAAGTGTCTACTGGTGCAAAAGTAGAAACTATGTTAACTGAGCAATGCCATAAAGAAGAAAAGAGGAATCAAGAAATGGCCCACCTAAAAACTCAAATAGATCTTATGTCAAAGAACTTGTTAGGTGTAGGTTATGAGAAAGTGAATTTTTTTGCTTCTTATGGTAAAGGAAGGTATGAAGACAACAAGTCATATGCTAAAAGAAGGAAGCAAAGTATTTGCAGAATTAGGGGGGGCTCCATCAGGGAACCCAAGCTCAAAACATAATTAGAGAATACTTCAATAAGAAGAGAAACTATCGTGATAGGGAGCAGAATAGTTGGAGGAATAAGGATACATACAAAAAAGATAAGAGTAATGTATATTTGCCAAAATGGAACTGTGAAAGAGAGAGTATTGTACTTAGAAAATGCAAGAAATGTTAGCTAAAGTTCTTTAGAAGGTAGAGTCATATGATAAAAGCTTAAAGGTGATGAATACGAAGATATCTAATATTTATCGGATGGTCGACTCACATTCCACTTTAATAAAGCAATTGGAGTTACAGATGGGACAAAAGTCTTCTTCTTTGAATCAGTAAAAGGAAGGGACTTGACCAGTGACACAGTGCACGCTCCTAAGAAAGATGGCCATTGTATGGAAATTACCACAAGTAGCGACAAGGTATTGTCAGACCCGAAGTCAACCATGGAGAAGAAAAAGGAAGTTGGGAATTTAGCCATCAAAGTAGATATGGTTGACGTGAATGAGAACGAACTGCTGGATGGGAGAAACCTATTAGAGAATTGAGTAAAGAGGTAAAAGGTGACCACAATGTTGATACTACCACCCTATTCCCTCAAAGAATGAAGAAGAAAGTTAAGGATGGTCGATTATAGAAATTTATATCTATGTTAAAACAATTGTCTGTGAATGTTCCACTAATTGAGGTACTCGAACAAATGCAATGATATGCTAAGTTTATGAGAGACTTGGTAACTAAGAAAGGAACAATGAGTTTTAAGCCCGAGGATAACATTCATAATTTTTGGTTCCATATTATGTAGATCTTTGGTGAAGAAGAAAGAAGATCCAGGGGCATTTATGATTCCATGCACTATTGGAGCATTTAATTTTGCTCGATCCCTTTGTGATCCATGTGCAAGTATCAACTTGATTCAATTGGAGATTTACAGATAGTTAATCCTAGAAGCCCCCATACCAACGATAATATAGCTTTTAATGGGTGACAAATCAATCAAGAGGCCAGTTGAAATCTTGTTCGATGTATTTTTCAAAGTGGACAATCTCACATTTCCTGCTGATTTTGTTATACTAGACTATGATCTTGACTTTGAAGTGCCTATCATTTTGGGCAGGACATTCTTGGCAACTGGAAAAGATTTATTCGACATCAAAAGAGGTGAGATAAACTTTTGGTTGAATAATGAGGAAGTTACTTTCAACATATATAAATCTATGAATCAACCAAGGGATATGAGTGTAGTATCTAATATTGAGATTTAATAGGATGATGTGAGAGACCCAAAAGTTGATGAAAAGTTATTTGTTGAGTCGTTAGCTATGGTAATGATGAATTTTAATGGTGAAGGCATAGATGGATATGAAGAAATTATGAATACATTGACCGAAATTGGGTTTTATTCATATGAGTTGAGAAAACTTAACTTAGACCTACATAATAGGCCAACACCACCAGCTAAAACATCATTTGAATAGCCCCCATCATTAGAGCTTAAAATTCTCCTAAGACACCTACAATATGTATTCTTAGAGTTGATAACACTTTGACGGTCATCAGTTCTACACATCTTATAGACCAGCAAGTTGCATCATAGAGAGCTTGACACTGACAATGTTCCTAGTAGTGAGCATCAAAGAAGACGAAACCAACTAATGCAAGAAGTTTTTAAGAAAGCAATTATAAAGTGGTTGGATATTTGCGTTGTCTTTCCAATTACGAATGAAGAATGGGTGAGTCCGGTACAGTGTGTGCCGAAAGATGGAGGAATGACTGTGGTACCCAATGAGAAGAATGATTTGATCCAACTAATTCTAGCAACATGTTGGAGAATCAGTATGGACTATAGAAAGATGAATGCTTCTACTTTGAAAACTATTTTCCAATGACGTTCATGGATCAGATGCTTGATCGCCTTGCAGTACAGGGATCGTATTGCTTCTTAGATGGTTATTTTTTATATAAAAAAATTTCTATATCCCCAGAAGATCAGGAGAAGACAACATTTACGTGCCCTTATGGTACATTTTCTTTTAAACGTATGCCCTTTGGATTGTGCAATGCTCCGGCCACTTTACAAAGTGAATGATGTCTATATTTCTAAGAAGGTAGAAAACTCACTTAAAGTCTTCATGAATGACTTTTTGATAGTACGTGACACATTCAATGATATCCTAAAGAATTTGAGTGATGCCCTATAAAAATGCATGGATGCTAACCTAATGCTTAACTGGTAGAAATGTCATTTTATGGTAAGAGAAGGTATTGTTCTGGGTCAAAAAATCTCTGAGAAGGGTATTGAAGTAGATATATCAAAGGTGTAGGTTATTAAGAAGTAACCACCTCGATCAATATAAAGGTTTGAGAAGTTTCTTGGTCCACACAGGTTTCAATAAAAGGTTTATTCATGATTTTTTAAAGATCGCCAACCCACTGTTGAAAATTCTTGAGAAAGAGGTAAATTTTCTATTTGATAAGGCTTTTCTAAAAGCTTTCAGGGGACTCAAAAAATTAATCACTGTACCGGTTATCGTTGGCCCTAATTGGGTATAACCATTCGAGTTGATATGTGATGCTAGTGGTGTAGTGTTTGATGTTGTGTTGAGTAGAAAAGGAAGAAGATTTTTCTCCCAATCTATTATGCATGTAAAGCACTGAATGGGGGATAAAAGAATTATATTTTTACTGAGCAAGAGCTTCTTATTGTACTATACGCCTTTAAGAAGTTCTATTCTTACCTTCTTAGAACCAAAGTGGTGCATACTAACCATACAGACTTGAGATATCTCATGGCCAAGAAAGATGAAAAACCTAGGATGATTTTCTGGATATTAGTTCTTTAATAATTTTATTTTGAGGTGAAAGATCTAAAAGGATGTGAAAACCAGGTTGTTGATCTCTCAAAGTTAGAGGCATATAGAAGAGAGATAATTGATGCAAAGATTGAGGATGCATTTCCTGATGAAAGGGTAATGGATGTTAAGGCAGATATGGCTCCATGGTATGCTAACTTTTCCAACATTGTGTTCAGCAATATCATACATGAAGGAACACACCCATACGCACGAAGAAAATTCCTTGATGACGCCAGTAAGTATTTTTGGGATGAGTCTTTCTTATTTAGGATTTGTGAGGACAATATGATACTAAGATGCATGCCAAAGTTTGACATGATGAGTATTATTGAGGCATTCCATTCATCCCCCATTGGAGGGCATCATGGTGGTTCTCGGACTGTGAAAAAAGTATTACAATGTGCCTACTTTTGGCCTACTCTTTACTATGATACATATAAATTTATTAAAGTATGTGAAAGACGTCAAAGGAAAGGAGCCATCTCTCGAAAACATGAACTTGTTATGACTCCAATCATAGAAATAGAGCTTTTTTATGTCTGGGGAACTGAATTCATGGGCCGCTTCGTTAGTTCTTACTGGCCAAAATATATTCTTATAGCTTTCGACTACGTTGCAAAGTGGGTCAAAGCTTCATCTTTGCCCGATAACAAAGGGAAGATGGTAATAGCCTTCCTTAAGAAGAACATATTCACTAGGTTTAGGACTCCCAGAACCATCATTAGTGATAGGGGCTCCCATTTCTGAAATAAAGTTTTCTTGGTTGTGTTTTCCAAATAAGGGATGAAACAGCATAAGGTGGCAACACCTTATCATTCTCAAATGAGTAGTCAGGTTGAAGTCTCAAATAGAGAGATCAAATCTGTACCTTCTAAAACCGTGAATGCTACAAAGACAGATTGGTCATGCAAGTTGGATGATGCTATGTGGGCTTATAGAACGGCGTTTAAGACGCAAATTGGTATGTTACCTTTTTATTTGGTTTTTTGAAAATCTTTCCATTTAATGGTTGAATTGGAGCATAAGGCGTTTTGGACTCTAAAAAGAGTTAATTTGAGTTGGAACGAAGTTTTCAATGAGTCTGGAGCAAATAAATGAGTTGGATGAGTTTTTCACAAATGCTTATTAGAGAGCCTCCATTTACCAAGAAAAGATAAAAAGGCACCATGACCAAAGGGTTGAGCATAGCGAATTCAGCCTGGGAGATTTAGTCTTATTGTTTAACTCAAGATTAAGATTTTTCTCAGGAAAATTAAAATCAAAATGATCTGGCCTATTTGTTGTAACAGAAGTCTTCCCATCAGGAGTAGTAGAGTTGGAGAATATGGAGAAGGTAAGATTTAAAGTAAATAGGAAGAAAATAAAAAAATATTTTGGATACGTTGAAGAGGTCCCAGTTTTGGAAACTATGTATCTTAACGAAATCTAAGTAATCAAGGTAGTTGCATCATGTCGTGACATTAAATCAAGAGTTATTGGGAGGAAACCTAAAATTATTGTGACTTCTTTAATATTTAATTCTTGATACTTAGTTAATTTTATGAGATTGGGTTAATTTGTGTGCAATTGTGCAGGGAATACAGAGTTTAAGCAGTTGAAAATTGGTGAGGCGGCAGATTGGATGAATCACCCATGAATGGACGAAACGCCTA
Source organism: Withania somnifera (assembly GCA_039654485.1). Classification (NCBI taxonomy): domain Eukaryota; kingdom Viridiplantae; phylum Streptophyta; class Magnoliopsida; order Solanales; family Solanaceae; genus Withania; species Withania somnifera. Next base: position 2,700 of record JBDJHY010721784.1, on the reverse strand, counting down.
CACTATACCGTCACATAAGAAGCTCGGTGATGAATAACCAACAAGCCGGATGGAAGTTGGGGAGAATCGTCCAAGGTACTAATGGTACCTAAACTTTCTCAAAGATACAGAGTTGGTCAAAGGAGTGATATTTCCCAAGGACTGTGGGACGAAGATGATAGTCTTGAGTAGCGTGTTACCAGATTACAGACAACGAAAGCTAGGCCTCCTGTTGAGCATACTCAACCTGAGCTAGATCCAAGTTCCTTTTTTGATGAGGAATCTAGCAAAGAATGGAGAGACTCATAGGGAAATGAGGAATCTAAAAGCAGATGTAGTTCGGAAAGCTCGAATGCAACACCTTCCCCAGCCCTAGATAAAAATCTCCACGTCGATGTGTACAAAGTGATTAAGATCAAGAATCCATAATTCTGGGATGATTCCCTATGGTCCGTGGAAGGGTTAGATAAATTTTTTGTTGAGGGGATTATTACAAATGCAAATGGTCAATTCAAATGGAGCATTACTGAGGAAGTCCAGATAGTTACAACACATTTGTCGGACTAGCTGAAAATTAAGCGAGTGTTTTAAGATTATCAGCTAGGTTGGATGAATAGACCATCCAGCCAGTATTATCCTACCTTAGTTCGCGAATTATATGTGAAATACAAAGCTCATATACTGCGGATGGCTAAAAATGGTCAAAATCCGTCTGAGGTGCCTCTTTTGAGCTTTGTCAAGGTTCGAAGAGTTGAGGTTGATACCTTCAAACAGTCCATCAACCGGATGATGTTTGGTCCTAATTATATTCCTCCAGAGAACCATCCATACTACATATACCAGTATGCCAACAGGAAAACTCAACGAAAGTGGTTCGCCTGAGATTGATAGATGCTGAACTAGTGTGGTTGAACAACCCCGCATTTGCATATTTAAATAGGGTCACTGAGTTTTATTGCCAAATTTTGGTTATCCATGGAGACAACATGCAATCGTCAATGACAGCTGGTAAACTGACAGATAAGGATGTGGTATTAGTAGCTTTTCTGGTTTCTGAATACAATCTAAACTTTGGCAGACTAATTGCCAAAAAGATGAGAATATGTGTTGTGTGTTAAGGTACTACCTACCCCTACCTTGCTTGATTACTGAGTTATGTCAGCAGGCAAAAGTGTTGATTCTACCAGGTATTTATGTAGGCATTGATGCCCTGAGGACTTATGATATCGAAAGTTCTTAGGATCTTTTAACACATGAGATGAAGAAAGAAAGGAATGGAGCTTTATCCACTTCACAAATAGGGTCAGAGGGTCCAATGGGTACTGATACGATAGAGACAGCTGAGATTCCTTCTGTTTTCATAAGGAATCAAGTGAGTCAAGTCCACAAGGCCTACCCCTAGTGTCATGACCCGATTTCTTGAATCATGATGACACCTACTATACCACCAGTAGAAGAACCAAACCCCTAGTCCAAACCTGAAGCGGAGGACTACTACATTAAATGCAAAAGTATATCAAAACTCACGAGGAAATAATAAAAATTTACGGAATTGTATAAGAATGAAATAACCACCCAAAATTTGGTATCGGTGTCAAACAAACCACTAAGTACAAAATGACAAAACAGAAATAAATGTAGTATTAAGATGTCTCTGAAATACAATGGAGATCAATAAAACGTAATTCTGAAGAAAAGTAGGAACAAGCTGGATGCCAAGCTCACCCTAAATCTCCGATATGAATATAATCTGAACGAATAGTTGTCTGTGTATCAAGAGCGGAAACCTATACTCAATCTGCACAAGTACAACTATAATATGAGTAAAATTTGCCAAAGCAACCAGTACTTAGTAGGCTTTGAGGGGCCACTGAGCACATCACAATAATAAAAGTAGTAAATAACAAAATACAAGGAAAAGGGTCACCGAAGCAAATAGGACAATATAGGAAACTAGCAATTTAAGTACGAAACAAGTATCATATCGACTGATAGTGCTAGCTAATCACATAAAAGGATCTCAAGTAATGGAAAGGAATGTACCCGACATCCTTGAAAAAACATATGTGAAATATAACACAATAAATGGAAATCAAAAAAGATAAGGATAGAACATGGTTGGTATACCGGTAACCTCAAATGAAAGGATAAAGAACTGAATGAGAGTGTAAACACTAATCCCACATAACATGAAACAACAAGAAACTAATAAGAACAGATAAGCAGTAATATGAATAATAAAGTAAAATAATTGCATGTTAACAAGTACCCCATAAGAAACGCAGCGTACATAAGAACATGCTCACCCATAGGCCCTCTATCCGACCTATGAGCACACTAAAGAAAACAAGTGCAGAAAAGTAACAAACATATGATCATCATCAGAACCTCACATCCCACTTTCAGAACCACAATGAATCACAATCGGCACCTTGTGCCTCGCAATAGTATTATTCCATCAGCACCTAGTGCCTCATAGCAATCATATTACATCAATAACACCCGCTAGCCGTACTCGGCAAATCAAGGTGTCCCACACCGATATGTATATGTAGTAGTATCACCTATGGTCATCAATAACCATTATCAGCATGTCTCTACAACCGCTAGTACCAAGGTGTCAAAAAGCTGTACTCATTGCCATACGAAGACTCTCTCAAGTCTCAGCACTATACTAACTGCCGAATTGAGTTGGTCTCAAGTCCCAGTATTCATTAGTAA
>JBDJHY010721565.1:0-10206 GCA_039654485.1 Withania somnifera | reverse complement strand
TAGTAGTGTGGGGAGTCACACCACAGTTTTGTGACGAGTCACGGCTTGACCTGTTTCTGTGTCTTCAAAATGTTTAGAGTCAGGGTTGTAACAAGCAGTCACATAGGTCACAATAAAATTCAATATCACAAAAAAACTTCTCAAGTCCATATTTAGATACCAATATTATAAATGTATTCCCTCATTTATAATAGTTAACACAAGTCACCATACATGCATCACTATAATATGCATAACAAGCCCCTATATGGGCATCACTATAAAAGAGTAATGAAATACAAGTCCCCATACATGCATCATTAATAAATCAACTTAAAAATTCCAAGCACGACAATATCTATCAACCCATAATATTCTTTATACAATAAGTAACTACCCAAATAAAGTCCAAAAAAAATATGTTATTGCCTACCTTAAAGTCGAACCACAAGTCTCAAAGGGGGTCAACAAAGAGCTTCCCTTTACGAATGGACTCAGACCACCCTGAATATATTAAAAAATGAGTTTTATATGTAAACATGAGTCAACGACACCCATATTGTAATATTTCAAAATCTGATTTGAAAAGTTAATTCAAAAAATCAACCTCGAACCCGCAAGGACAAAGTTAAAATTTTATTTAAAAAATAATATATTCGTAACTTGGTGAGTTCAAATATAAAATTTATGAAAATATGGGCTGAAGTCATCCTTAAAAATTCGAAGATATCATTTTCAAGTTTAGAACGAAAATTGTAAATTTTGAATTTGAGAAACCAAAAATCTAAGGATGAAATAATGATATTACTAATTAAAATTGATGCAATATAGATTTGGAAACTTACCGAAAGTTTAGATTTAAAAAATCTCCTTTAATATTTTCTGAAATAGCTTTAGAATCTCCCCAAAATTTTTCATAGGTTGAATTTCACGAGTCCATTCATAAATTGTGATTCCAATTCATGAATTGTGGAACTAACTCATAGATCCTTTGGCAATTCTGACCAAGTTCATGAGTCATCCTATGGATCGTGGATCTGGTCTGTGGCTCCTACTATTTTTCTGTGGTTTATGCTAGATCCAATTCATCAGTCGTGATCCAAAACCATAGATCACTATGTCTTAAAAATTAATCTAAAATATTTATTTTGTCTAAACACATGAAATTATACTGAATATCTCAAAATTCAAATGAAGAGTCTTTTTATACTAAAAACCACATTCTGAAATTAATAAAAACCTTCAAAGTTTCATTTCAAGTTGTATCATCAAGGATGTTGACTAAGTCAACTTCCTCCTCATAAAATTCCCCAAGATATAAATTGACATAACTCTTAGCGAATCACTCTAAGTCCAAAATTTACCATATCAACACATCAAAATCTACATTGAATAACTAAATGAAGGGGTAAATGATAATTTTATATAAAAATAAAAAATGTCTGAGAGGGTCATTACATGTCTATGTATTGTCAGTTGCAGCCACACATGACTTTTATTCAAAAAATATTTTCTCAATTATTTGATAAATTTGAATTGAATTTAAATATGAATTTGAAGTCGAAGCTGAACGGCGATGATGACAACGGTGCAAGACATGTCTTTTTTTGACCCTTCTATAACATGAAAAAGTTCTTTTCAATATAATCTCAAGAAAATTTCTTTTTCCACCAATATAAAAAAAATACTTCTTAAAGTAAAAATCAAACTTCAGTTTTCATTTACTTTCATTAATAAAAACCAACAAAAAGTCCTATAGAAGGTTAATTGTGCAAATCCAAATGTGAGGAATAAACTTCTAGTGAAGGGATTGAGTTCCCAATTATGTATTAACCTAATTGTTTGTAGCTATAGTTTGACAAAATTTTTTTTCTCTAAAAAATGGGCGTAGGAGAAGGAAAATGGGTGAGGATATTATAATGTGAGGGAGTCGAACCCACTCTCACTAATAAGGTGAAAGTTTAGGTAGTCAATCAATTGAGATATTAAGATTCCTCAATAAAGGGTTAAGTTATTTAAAGTCTAGGCCGTTAATTGACAAAGTAAACACTTCTCATTCTTTTAGGGTGTGTTTGGTATGGACGAAATCATTTTTAAGTAAATATTTTTGTATGTTCTCATATTTGATTGGTCAAAGTATTTGTAAAACTTCTTCTCTAGGTAAACAAGTTTATTAAAAATAAGGAAAATGATTTCTCACATGAAAGTAAGAAGAATAAATTGCATAAGTGACATCTCAAGCATATTGTCTCCTCCACATCCACCCAAACCCCTCAGTCCCCATTCTTTGACCATTCCATTCTTGCCACCCTCTAATCCTCGTTTCCTATCCCATCTTAACTCCATAGTGATTTGGTAAAAACCATATAAATGATGTTTGGATAATATTTTCTTGTTTACTTACCAAACACTAGAAAATAGGTAAGAAATCCACATATTTAAAAAGTAAAACTTTTTTAAAAATTATTTTTTCGTGAAAATATTTTTCTTCATATCAAATATAGTTTGACATCTTTATAATGGCCCCTCGTTATAATAACATTCCACTATAACAGCCTGATTTTTTTCAAAACTATTTTTTCATGTTATATTTTATTTCTCTTGATCAACATTCTATTCTACCTATAACAACAATGAAATTGATTTTAGTGATACTCTTTGTAAAATTACCTCTCTATAATAACATACACAAATATTATATAATATTAATATTTTATAAAATATTATGTATTGTATAAAATAAAATATTAATAATAATTATCATTAAATTATTTAATTATAAGTTTTTTAAGTTCGTTAACTATTGCACTATAGGATAACATAACTTTAATGCTAAGGTTTTCTTAAGCTCATAACAAATCATTTGGACGACGAAATTTATATAATAAAAGGTAAAAGGAAAAAAATTAGAAAAATCTAACTACAGGTGACATTAAACTGATTATAAAATTATAAAATTCTTTTTTGTTAGTGGTGATTCAATTCTTTTACCACAAAGTTAGTACATAATTTTCATAATATAATGACATAGCTTATAATGTTAGGATTCTTATATTAATCATGAGACAATCAAACTTTTTATTAATTTTAAATGTATTTATTCCTTAGAATTTATTTTTTTATCGGTACAATATATCTAGTTACATTTATTTAGTAATGTATTAATTCTTTTAATAATGAAATATAAAAATTAATTAAGATAATAAATTTAATAACTATTTTGATTTTGTTTATAACATAAAAAATATTTATTTATATTTTTATTTATAATAGCTAAATAAATTTAAATATCAAATATCACTAATACATTTATAACAATATTTTTCTATAATAATCCTGAAGTTTTAGGACAAATATTTAACTACTAAGAGATTTGACCGTACACTCTCAAATCATGTACGGTAGGAAATATGCACGGTAGGGGAGCCAATCCCGGCTTTTGCTTTCATGTCTCTATCAAATTGCAATCATAAATTATAAGATCGAAGTAGTTTTCCATCGACTTATTTTATATTTGTAGTAAAACTTGACAATTTAAAATGTCATTTAGAGATTAAACCAATTTAAGATAAATGCTGCACAAAGTTTTTGGTAAAAGTTTTATATAATTCACAATCAAAAAACGAAAGGCAAGCAGTGATTAGGATTCAAATAATAATTTAAAACTACAAGAAAAATAATCTGTCGTTGAAATTTGATAAGATTCATAAATTCTAGGGACCTCCTCTTCAATCTATTTTATGAACATAATTCCTGAAACTTACATCCTAATTTTATAGAGCTTTATAATCTTGAGACTATTCTACCTAAATTTTGCTATGCCTATCTGAAGAGTAACATATTCTTTTAAATAGGCATTTCCAAATTTCATAAGTTCCTAGATATCCATAAAGAGATCAAAGCATAAAATATCCCCTTTATTAAAATTATCACGACCCAATTTCTCAACTCATGAGGGCACTTACAACCCACCATAAGTGAAACACCGTACAAGTAAAAAAAGTCAATAACATTATATAAAGGAAAGACAAATCATAAATATAAGGGACAACGGATAAGCGAAAGTCTAATACAATAAAAGACCCCAAATTGGTATCTAGTACGTGAATCATTACAAATAAATTGTCAAAAATAAATATAAGTACGAAAAGACTATATCACTATCTTTAGAACCAAGAAGAACAATAGGAAAACTAAGAATAAGATATAGTAAGATCCGGATGCCACATATCATCCTCTACCTCAAAATTCGGATAAGCAGCTTGAAGTCAAGAGATCAGCGGGGATGACTAGCACTCGGATCTGCACCAAGAAGATGCAGAAGATAATATAAGTATCAAATAGCTGAAACAATAGGTTAACCAGTAGGCATCATCGCCAACTGAGCCTATATAAAAAATTAAAAGCAGTTCTTAGACAGATAAAGAAAGACAGGTCACAAAAGTCAAACCAACAGAGAAAAAAATAAAGAATCTAGCTTACAGAATATAGGAAAGTAGATATCCTAGAAAGACTAGCTAATAGTAACAAAGGTTCAGGTAAACAAAGGTGAGATTATCTAATAAGATACAACTAAAGATAATAGAAGTGGCGGTATACCAGTAACCTTACATAACGGGAACAGAAAAGACAAAGCAACTATAAATAAGTATAGAAATAATGAAAAACATGAAAGGAGCCTGAAGGATGTAGCCAACTAGTAACAATATCTGATACAAAAAAATCTCAATGACCTCCTATATGGCTGAGACATACAAACAATTGAATGCAATCCCTCTGGCTTCCCAAATAAGCGGAGTACAAATAGGAAACAACGCTCAAGGATAGAATATGCAAAATGATATGATATGATGGTGAAGTAAAAATATATGCTCGTCCTCCGGTACCCTTAAGTCCATCAGAAAAGACCCATGCATGGGCTTCTCCTGTATACATCTACTCCTTCGTATACCCCTCATCTAATATTATACCAGCCCGGTCAACAAGGTCAATGGAGGCCGTCACCGTATACTATCTCAATAACTCATAATTATAATAAGACTCGTAGGGTCTATCTCAAAATATCAATGTCTGAATTGGTGCCAAGCATCACCAGGTCTAAATCAATATGAAACTCAATATCGTTGTGTAACTATCATCAATTCTAAAACCAGTATAAATTATCAATGAATAGTATTGTAATGAACCTCATGGTCATTTATGATAAATACAGGACATTTTGCATTCTAAAGTATTTCAGCAGTTTTTCCAAGTTATTTATGATTTGTTGGGACCGATAGTTCGGATCTCTGGTGACTCAGTCTAAAAATATCTCAAATTTTCTATTTTACAGCCTAAAACTAAGTAATCATTGACCAAAGTCAACTTTTCTCAAGACGAGCTCGAAATTAAATTTCATAATTTTTGTTAGCTTCCAAACACCAAACAAAGTCAAGATTGACCTTAAGTTTATGTTTTGGAGGTTTCGTTTGCAAGATATGTGAGATTGTGGAATTTAGTTAAGTTTAAGCCTAAAAGAGAAGTTTGAGTGGTAATTCGATGTTCGGAGTGTCAGATTGGAATTTTGATGCTTCCAGTAGCTATGGAATGATGAATTTAGGCTAGGTAAGGTGTTGGCATGATTTTTGTGCTTATCGTTGCAAATTCGGGGTGTTGGCGGAAAGATGCATTTTTGACTCTTTTGGTTTGAGGGGTCATTTTGAGTAAATGACCTCGGAATTCAGTTTCGTCAATTCCTTTGAGTCCAGAATGTCGTTTCCATGCTGTTTCCATATTTTTTATCAAAATTATACTCCGTTTGATTCCCGAACCCCTGCTCGAGAATCCTAGAAAATTTCAGTTTTTGATATGCAGCTGGTGCAGATTTTGTTCTTCGCGATCAAGGCCCTAAGACACGATCGCGATGCTTGTTTTCCTTTCCCTGCACGATCACGACACTCTCCAGGCGATCGCGATTCAATCCTGGAAAACCTCCTTAGCGATCGTGGTGCCATCACGCGATCGTGATGCCATCACGCGATCGTGATGCCTTAGAAATTTCTTTAGCGCGATCGCGGCCATAGGCCATGCAATCGCGAAGGCCATTGTGACTGGCAATTTTATTTAATTCCCAGCCATAGCCACTTCTTCATTTTCATTCCCAAAACGTTATTTCTCCCTCATTTCAAGCTAGAACTCTCCCCAAACACTACCAAAAGGTCAAGGAAGAGATTATCAACCTTCTTCATCATGTATACACGTAATTGATACGTCTCTTCTTCCTTTTTCCTTAACTCCCTTCTTTTTCCTTGTTTACCTTAACTTCTCCATTATTGTCTATGAGTTAGGGTTGAAGAAATCCTTTTGTAACTTGAATTCTTTCATTTAATTCTTCGTTATTAGTATTTGCATTGCTTCTAGGATCATTAACTCATCCAAATTCAAGTGTTTTTATTGAAAAGATCGAACTTTTAAACCCTTTTGTTTCAATTCTTTTCGGGATGATTTGAAGCTCTTTCCTTGACCGTCTTGTGCTCAAAATTTGAGCACAGGTTCCTGGCAATATTGGGAACCCCGTGGTGATTTTTGTTTGTGGTTTCGGCAAACGGGCCCCGCAAGCTCGTTTTAGGACCGATTTGGGGCCTAATTCGGAATTTATTATAAATTGTATGGTTAGACTCGTATTAACTTATAGAATTCATTGGCGTAAATTTTAGATCGGTTGGAGCACGTTTGGTATCAGTCGGAGTAAGATTCTTGAATTTGCAAAGCTTCATCATCGGACGACAGGTAGGTTCCCTGGGACTATCTCTGGGTGTATAGCTTTAATAATTGTGCTAATTAGTGTCCTTGGGTTGGGTAGCTAGGCTGTATAGTATCCCAGTCCCGTTCTTTCGTCCGTTCGGTGTTGATTTCGATATGTTGGCACCCAAGTGATATAGGGCGGAGACTTAGTAATTAATTATAGATACCTATGCAGGGCATAAGTTGTCGTCATATCATGATGATTTATATATGATGACATACTTATGTGTTGATGAGATAATGTGCATTCATGATATGGAATGCCAAACTTAAGGCTCCGATGAGAGTGCATTGGGGATGGGTAGTATCACCTTCTGATTATGAGCCTTGATGGCTAGTGGATGGTTTGATGACAGAATTTCATTTGGTGATGCCATCTCCCATTGACTTTTATTGAGGCTACCTATATACCACTCTTATTCTTTCTCTATTACTTGATGGTCTATTGTAAGGACTCAGGTATGTCTTTATCTCTTCAGCTGAGTTCATCAGTTATTATTGTTAGCTCGATCCATTTATTGTACCTTGTCTGTTTTACTTATCTGTAGCTAGAATTACTTGAATATACTTGTATTTTTTTTTATTTTTGTGACTCTTTTCTTAATTATCTACTATTCACTACTTTTGTTTCTTATGAGCCCGGTCATCCTAGCTTATTAGTTGCCTATTGCTTTTGATACTCATATTATACTTCTGCATCGTTTTAGTGTAGACTTGAGTATAAGTTTTTGCCGCTAATTCTATAGTGCTGATTATCCTGATTCTAGGTAGATGATGGCTTCTGGCCTCCAGAGCTTTCATTTTCCTCTCTCTATCTTTTCATTTAATTTATTTGTACTGTTGTAGATAGATATTATGTTTTTATTTCAGACTTGTATTTATTTTCTTAGAGGCTCATGTACTATTTTACCAAGTTTTGTGGATTCTTTATTTTTCTAGATTTTCATGTGGTCCATCCTTATTTATACTCTCATCTTCCATATTTATCTATTAATTTGCTCTTTGTACTTATTAGGTAATTCTCCTATGGTGGGATGTAGGTTCCCCCATAATTCGAGAAATCGAGTCGTGACAAACTGGTATCATAACTATAAGTTTGTTGGCATCCTATTTACATGAGCTATTGCCTAGTAGAGTCTTGCAAATTAGGTACAATGATGTCCATATCCTATCTTCAAAATAATACAGTTGCATCTTTAGGAAATCCATATATTTTTCACATTTATCTTAAGCATGCATCCTAGTTGGTCTCTTGAAATATTCATTTTTCTTATTCACTCTTTCGTGATCAACATGCCCACAATCTTCGGCAGCAGTAAGAGATGGGAGGTCTTCCTCCCACTTAGTTAAAGCTTCATATGGGAGCTATGTTAAATGAAAATTTTGAGGTTGAGAGCGTGCTAGTATTTTCACATCTGTCAGAGCTTTTATGCCTGTCAGAGCTTGAGTGGTTCAACCCGAGCCTGATTCTGTATCAACATGGTAGTTGTTATGCCAATTCTTTAGGAGGTAGGTCATATGTTATTGAGATTAGTGAGTGGCGTATACTGAAAGGGGTTTCACCTAGTGTCGGGAGTACTTCCCAGATGAGATGTAGTTTCAGGGTCTATTGCAAGGGTTCGTTATCTGTTGCTGAGTATGAGGTAGCATTCCATGAGTTGGTTACAGACAACTATGGTCTTTCCTTCTGAGTATAAGAGAGCTAAGATCTTTGTTGATGGATTGATTTTACCATCCATTTTGCACTTGTACCTTAGGTAGTGCGGGTCGTTCTTTCACTCAGGTTGCTAATTGTGCGAAATTGATTGAGATATCAGGAAGCATATGGAGGAGGTGACAAAGGGTCCGAACTTATGATTGGTTTTGGTGACTATAGGTTGGGAGATAAGGGTCAACCTATTAGACCTATTCAGACATCTCTATTGGCTTTAGATGGGAATCAACTTGGTTTTGTTGGACAAAATTGGGGTCATATTTTGAGTGGTCCTTCTTCAAGAGTGGTAGGATATGGTTCCTATCTAGGTTCACTTATATTTTTTGTCGGTTCAGACCCTGTGGGTTATTTTAGGTGTCTGAGCTATGGGTCACATTGCTGTAAAATGCATCCAGTGCAGAGTGGTTCATCTATCTGCTTGTTCTAATTAGAGTCCTACTGTTACATCAATCGTTGTGACCTAAGGTTTGATGTGTTATCCCGTGATTAGTTGGAACTTGTTTTATTTGGATTTGGTATCTAGTACCCATCTTTATCTATCTATTTATCCCTTTATTTATTTAGGTTGGACTTTTGTGCCTTTTTTTTTTGGTTTCTATGCTCATTTGCTCCTCTATATTTTCCTATTGTTTCTTTACTCTGTGATGATATTAGATTTTTCTATGTTATTGAGGTTGCTATTTTTTGCTACCCATTACTTGATTTCTTAGTAGTGGATCGTCTCATTAGATCCCAGTGGGTAGATGTTGAAGAGCTTGATCTCAAGGCGGTGATATTATTGATAGATGGGTTGACCATAGATATTATGGGCAGAGTTGGGCTACCTTCTATTTTGTACATTCCTAAATTGTTACATCAGATCTATGCCTTCATTTTTGCTTAGTATGTTTCAGGTCGTATGATGGGACCGTTTAGCCATGCACTATTTGGGACTTATCTAGTCTTTTAGGCTAGGAGATTTATTCTGTGAGGTTGTTGGGTTTAATTAGATTTTCCTTGTGATATTAACTCCGATGCTTTATCCCTAGTTTTTTTTTGGTGTCCTTCGAGTTGCAGTGTTGTTGCCCTAATCTCTTTCCTTAAACAAGAGTTATTTTGTAGGTTAATTAGATAGATCTTGGCATCTGAACCTATAACTGTCCCTCCTTGCTATTTGACTTTTATTCCATTAGAAGGATTTGAGTTTTAGTCTTGGGGTCTGGTAAGTGGATATGGGTATTTATGGTAGATTTGTTCTTATGGTATTTCTCGAATTGATTCTTTGGTAGTGAATCTAGGGTGTCGATACTAGTGTTGACTTTCCAAGTATGTTAATGTTCTAGTGGATTCGGGTCATCTATTGTATGATTGGCAATGATTCAGTTGTCAGTTCGGGTTAGCTTCTTCGGACTTTCTTGGTGTGGATTTATATATCCGCTTTATGCTTGAGTAATGTTTGGATGTTGAGAGGAGACCTTTTACATGCCTTGTTTTGGTTCATTTGAGTAGAGCAACAAAATTGTTATTATTATGGTGAGGCATTAGAATATTGCGGGTTGAATTGGACTTACTTCTCCTTTTGAGGTTCATAAGTTGGCATACTTGACAACCTAGTTGGGACAGTTTATCGTGGTGTTTTTATCTTTGTGGTCTCCTTCTTGTGTACCCCTGATATGTGCTTTACTTTATAAACTAGATAAAAGTTGGGTAATTTGATTATAGCATGAGTTGCATTATGTTTTTTTTATTCA
>JBDJHY010721454.1:0-15702 GCA_039654485.1 Withania somnifera | reverse complement strand
TAATACCAAATGGTAAAAGGCCCCTTATAGAAACCAAAAAAATTATCCTCAACCGATGCTTCTCTCAAGACACCCACTGGTACTCCTGAATGAATTTTGTAACTCTACAAAACTGGCATGATAGTGAGCTTTGTTGGAGACGAGGCGAGTTCCAAATTGTTTATCTGATGATGTGGTCTCCTGGCACTTAATTATGATTCTAAAACTCCAGGAATGCACACGAGAATGTCACTGGTGCCTTACGAGGGCCTCTTCCTAGTCATTTGGAAAAATTAGAGTGAAGAGGTGATAGGAAACCCAATGACCATACAACGCATGTAAGGAGTCAAGAAGTGAGAGTCTTTCCTAAAGAGTGCTCGGTGCCTCTCGAAGATAGGATATGAATGTCTACGTACTGATCTACGAGATTCTACAAAACACTTGCTCCTACATCTAGAGATATCGGTTCACCTAAAGCTTTGATAACACTAAGTCACGACCTAAAAATCGAGTTATGATGGAGTCTACATCCAACCTATAGATAAGCCTAACCTCGGACCAGAGCATAAAATGATAGTCCAGTACCAAGAACCAAAAAGAAGGGAGTGAAAAGAATAAATGGAAAAAGAACACGAAAATACAAAATCGAAAATAACTCCCTGGAACCTTGTATTGTGGTTGTAGAGCATCTATATAAAGAAAGGTACAAAATACAACCCACAATGGGGAGAAAACTACAGAATAACTATCCATACTTCGACTAGAACAACTATGAAGATAGAAGGAAGACTAAATAGCATGAACGCTGACTGCTCACCGTATCTCTTGAAATAACACCAAACTAGCTCGCATGATCACGTTCGCTTTGCATACTCATACTAGGACTTTTATCATTAAAGATGTAGAAATGTAGCATGTGTGAAAAAATAATAGGTACCTAGTAGGCATCATAAGACGATCGGGCAAAAATAAGCATAATAAAGGTAAAGAGTGATCAAATGCAAATAGGGTACTAGCACGTAATATACAAGAGAAAAAGGGTAACTGTAGTAATAACTTGTATGTGCAATAAAGGATCAGCTATAAATGTGTGTCATATCATTTAATGGGTATGAAGGAAAATCCCTATAAGAGTAAAATACATAGAACCTGGGCCACAATAACACTATTACCAAACGCAATACGTATTTTGAGCTCCAACGTAACTAGCACAAGGAAGGACCAGTAAGAGAAAGAGGAACATAGGAAATGTAACCACTGAACATAATAGTAACTAAGGCAAGGAAAGTAATCAGTAACACGAAAGAGTATCTGCAAAGCCTAGCTAGCAACCAACACATTAGCATATAAGTAACCCAACAAGACTTCCCTATAAGTCCCGAGGTGTGCAGCAAAATGGAAAAGTAAATAGTGCCCGTACGTACCCTCCTCGATACAAAGACTCTGCCATGAGCGGACCTATAAAATCTTCTCGTTTTCTTACCCCTCCTACTGCAGTATACCCCTCTCCTAGGTTGCAAGCCATATCTAGCGGCAATGTCTCATGTATAGACACTCGTGGTCATAGGGTCTGTGGAAGGATCTAATCCTACATATAGAATCCTTATAAAAATCCAACTAGTGGCATAGTGATCAGGGAAAAAATTCAAAGACTTGGGCTTATTTGATATATCATATCTTAGTGAAAATATCAAGTCCATCCATTTTGGCAAATCTAAGTCTCAGTAAAGCCTAACTGTCGCCATGCAGACATTATCCAAAAATCACAGTGATAGTAAGAAAATAAGATCAAATGGTGTGAGAAAATCGTCCATGCTGCTCATGAGAGCAGTCATGGAAAATAAAGGTATAATAGATAAGAAATCACTTTTCAATTATTATCCTGCAAAAAACCTAGTTATCTTTTAAAACATCAATGCATGCTCGCAACATAGAACAAATCAATAGTCTAGATCGACTCTATCACCACCAACTAAAATTAGGAGACAGCTACTAAGACCTAACCACTAGTATAGTCCCCTCCCCAACCTCAAATACGTTCCACAGATAGCGTGAGACACCTGCAAAGGGGTATGTAGCCCCAAGGTACATACAAAAGTGGAAAGCTATCAAGGTAGGCCGTAGGCTAAGATAACAACTGTAATGGCGCTTTAAAATATTAACCCATCCCCGAGCTCGAAATTTACCAGGCATATAAATATTAAATACCTAATATGAAAGAAGTAAGTTGTATCTTACCTGGATCCGGCGATAACCTCGATAAAGGCACCGAGACACCCAAAAGACATGAACAAGGCTCAAAATTTCACAAAGCTAGCAAAACTATAACGCACGTGTTAAGACAAGTAAAATAAAACCCATATTTCTATAATAACTCATGGAAGAAATCCAAAAACAAAAAAAATAGGTCCACAAACCATCGTAAATAAAAATAATAATATTTATACCAACAAGTAGAGAAAAACTCATAGATCGTATGGTACGAAATAAGGCTTAATCTGATGGATATTAACGGAGAAACAACCTTGGAAATTTTACGTAATATATAAAAATTTATAACTAAAGAGAAACCAAGGGATTACCCAGTAAAAATGCTCGTGGAATCACCAAAATAAGTTTCTAAGGATTACAATTTGTATATACACCTTCAAAAGCCCTTAAATTGCTTTGGAAAATCAAAGAAAGAGGCTGAAAATATGTTACAAATGAATATCCTTTGTGAAGAAGGAAATATTTATAGAGGGAACCGACTCTCGATAAATCGGTCAAAGTGAACAATTTATCAGGACCATGGCCAACTTATCGGCCTTCGCTATTGATTTCTGATAGATTTTTCAAAAATATTTCAAAGAAGTATGGGATGGAAATGAATTTTGATTTTGAGAATCCGTATATGAAATCTTTATGTAATCTATATTCTAGATTCAACAAAACCAAAAAAACAATGACCCGAGATCTTATAAAATGAGTAAGGTCTGAAGAAGCTATAAATAATGGAATCAAGCTATAATACTGTCATAGAGCCGAACTATCGATCCTAGCACATCACAAATGACCTGGGGAAGATACTAAGATGCATAAACATAGATAAATTGCATAAATAACGAGAATGGCCCCAAGGGCTATTACAACATCCACCACTAAAGAAACTTTCATCCGTGAGGTTAGGAAGAAGAGAGTATCTGATGTCTAAAACAAATAAGTATAGAAGGCTCACAAGATTTTCTATCTCCCAATGGACTCTTTGATTGGATAATGCGCCCAACGAACTCTTATAGCATAAATAGCCCTAGGCATTAGCCATCTCACACCTATTATAATTAATGACCTTAGAATACTAAATACAAACTAACTGGTCGTCAAACTAAACTGACTCAGAATAAGTATT
This sequence comes from Withania somnifera, assembly GCA_039654485.1. Classification (NCBI taxonomy): domain Eukaryota; kingdom Viridiplantae; phylum Streptophyta; class Magnoliopsida; order Solanales; family Solanaceae; genus Withania; species Withania somnifera. Next base: position 12,335 of record JBDJHY010721454.1, on the reverse strand, counting down.
TGAAAGGGGTCTGGCACACAATAACGAAGCATGGAGATATGGAAAAAGGATTAACTCTGCTTACTCTTGAGGTACAGAAAATCTGAAGGCAACGTCACCAATTTTCTCAGTAGTCCCATATGGCCCAATAAATTTGCCAAAAACACCCAGTCCCCCATACTAAACTCAAAATGTGAAGTCTACGATCTGTGTAGCTCCTTTGTCTACTCTGTGCTATTTGAAAGCTAACCCTAGTAGATGTCACGACCCGATTTCTCAGATAATGATGACACCTACTATCCTACCAGTAGGAGAACCAACCCTGTAGCCCAAAGACGAAGTGGAGGGCTAACCAACAATAACAGAAAATAGAAGTGTAACAACAAGGTATAAAGGAAAGGGAATATGACAAAATAATGGAACATAATCATAGAAGAAATAAACTCCCCAAACCCAGTATCAGTGTAAATAAAATAGAGCTTTTAAGTACAGAGTGTAAACAAAAGTCTAATACAACTATGTCTCTGAAAATACAATAGAGACAAGTCTAATCCGAAGATAGAGAAGGAACAACTTGATGTCAAGCTCACCCTGTATCTCTGAAAGTATTAGCAAATAGGCACGAACAACAATCCGTGAATCAACTAGTGTAGAATGAGTACAAGTAACCGAAGAAATCCGTACCTAGTAGGCTTCAAGGGCCCACTTGGCACATAACAATCATAAAAGTAGTAAATAACGGAATACTAGAAAGTAAAGTCACAGAAGTAAATAGTACAAGATGGAAGCTAGATACTCAGGTAAGAATCAAGTAAGCAGATAGACATGGCTTCGCTAGATAAAACATTAGAACAGGATCTTAGGAAAAAGAGGAGAACGTATCCAGAATCCTTGCAATGATATATATAAATAACAACAGTAAATAATCAAGAGATGGATAAGTAGTCAAGTAAAGAACATAGATGGTGTACCTGTAACCTAAAGGTAAGGAAAAGATGAATAATCAAATGAAATATAGCACAATTATCCCATATAACAAGATAGTCTCACGTACAAACCGTAATGATAATTAAGTAGTAAATACAAAAATTAAAATCAACACTGTCAAATCCCCCAGAAAAATGGTTGCGTACACAGAAAATACGCTCACTCACATCCACATACTACTAAGGGTACACTGAGGAAAAAAAGTGCAGAAAAGTAAATATATACCATGAAGTACCAATTCCTATGTACGTTCCTCCTCTGGTACCCGTAGGCCTAGTAGGTAAAATCCCTGGAAGGATAATCTCGAGTCTGTTATATCTGGACTTTGTCCTATAACCCCCCCCCCCCTAAAAAATCAGAATATATTCCAGAGGAAAGGTCCTTGGAGGTACACCCACCACTTACAATCTCAAACATCATTATAACCTTATATCCAATGTCACAGAGCCTCAAGGGTCTCATAGTCTAGCATCTAATGCCGCATAATAATAGTATCATCAAGTCGTACTTAGCAAGTCATGGCATTCAATGTTAAATATAGTGGTATCACCAATGTTTTCAAGGAAATAAGTATCATCAAAGTCTTAAGAATATAGGTGTAATAAGTGTTGAAAAGTTGTACTCACTACCGTATAATGATGGACTCAAGTGCCAACGATTGTACTTACTGCTGAACATAGTCAGACTCAAGTCCAGCATTAATTAGTCAAATGATATTTTTTAGTTAAGGGTGTGAATCATGGACTAAAACAAGTGAGAATAATGTTACTGGATGCTCGGTACACTCTCAAGTCTAAAATGTTAAATGATCCTTAAACTTATATTATTATCAGAATATCCCAAGTTATCATCTATTGTGTCATTATCTATTACATCATATTATTACATCTTATTTATAGCCAACCTGTGCCCTGCGCAGGTGCAACTAAGCTACATCTAGAAGCATAATACAACAACCCAAAATCAAGGTCAAAACCTAAATCAACCCTTGCATCAGCGTTCTACTACTTCCAGAGTCATAACAAGGCTAGTTCTAAGTCACAACATTGTATTTCATCGAGTGCCAATATAGGGAAAGAATAGGGGACGGAATAAAGAAGAGGTCCAAGTACACTGTAACAACCTATAAACCCAGCCCACAGATGCTATTTAGTACAAATGAAATCTATATACATAAAGATAGCCCCACAGAGCCTACTTATCATCCAACGAATAATGTGCTGCAATCCAAATGTTACTCCGGCTGATATAAAATGGTCTCTAATGGCTATAGAACTCATATAATAAGAACCCAGGGATCAATACAAGTCTAATGGTATAATTTATTCTAAATTTCAGACTGGAAAAAAGTCAGGCCTCGATAGGCCTAAAATGGGCCCATGGGCCCTACTCATCGGAATAAAAAAAAAACTTCACTAAGGGGTTCTTAGCATCACTAGGAACCCCTAATCCAAATACGAGCATAATTTGAGTGTGAGAAGGGCTTCAAAGATCCTGATATTGATTTAATTACAAGGGACAAAGATTCAATCTTTATGGGAATTAAACGATCAAATTCGACGAAGTAACTAAACTACAAACAGAAATAAACTCAAAGGAAGATAATTTATCCAATAATATATGAATTAATTCAAGAATTTCAAATTTCATAATTGGTGCCATTAATGGAGGTACGCTTCATCTTCCAAGAAATAAAAAGGGGAAGAAGACTTACCAATAGTGGAGAAATCGAATGGGAAACTTTGAGGAACCTTTCCTCAATGTTTGATGAACTTCTAGATGATTTTTAGAAAAAAACAGAGAGAAACACAAAAGGTTTTGGTATGGAATAAACAAATAAATCGTGCAGGAAATATTTATACTACTAGGTACTTACTCTTTATGATCTGTGACATTATGTCGTGATTACCTAGGGTAATGACTTTGGTTGTTGTGATCGCAGAAGAATATATCATGGTCATGATGAACAAGGAACATTTGATGTTTTCCGATCTCATAAAAAACATCATAATAGCAATGAATAGCTGGGACAACACTTCATGATCGCGTGCATGAGGTTCATGATTGCCTTGAGAAAAACTAGGAGCATCTCGATTGCGATGGACACCGCACTTGCACTAGATACAAGTTTTTGGATAGCAAAAATGGCCAAAGGGAAAATACTTCGAACACCACTCGAAATGCGTTCGGGGTCCAATTTATGCAAATGAACTATAAACACTTGAAACAAAGTTTTGGACTCAACGGTGCAGTCGAAATCAGAGTACGAGGTCGTTTCGGGAAAATGTTTACCAAGTCTAATATTAGGCCTAATATACTCAAAACTCCATCCAACACCTCCAAATCACCACAACAACTCCTGTAAGCTAACCAACACCCTCACTAGCCTAAAATTACCAATCTAGAGCTAATGGAAGTGTTTGAATTCCATTCCGACACTCCAAACATTGAAAAACCACCCAAGCTCTAATTTAAGCCTTAAATGAACTAAAAAACCACAATTTAGCACAAACTAAAATGGAAACCCCAAAACACGAACTTAAGGTCCATATAGACTTTTTTTGACATTCCGAGCTGACAGAACTATCGAAATTTAATTTCGAGCTCTTCTTGAAGAAAAGTTGACTAAAGTAAATGAGAACTTAGTCTTAAGCTCTAAAATTTACAAAGTTAGATAAATCTCAACCGAGCCGCCATGAAAACTGGAATATCGATCCCGGTAAGTCATAAATGACCTAGGGCAACCACTGGAAAGCTCTAAAATACAAAACGTCTTGACCATGAGGTCATTACAACATCCACTACTAAAAGGCCTTCGTCCTCGAAAGTTAGAATAGAGTGTAAATGGGTGAAGAGATACTTGAACCAAGGGGACAAAACTCCCACATAGGTATCAACTGTTACTTCACTAACTGAAAACTGCACGCACAAGCTAACCACAACCCCACAGTAGATCAAGTACCAATACCCTCTACCAAACTCCCTGAAAGGATCTCCAGCTACCTCAAAACTAAAAACCAAAGCAAAAATCAACCACTACTCTACCAAACACTCCAAAGTTTACCAATAACACACTGCCACACTACTAGGAGAAAAAGCTGAGAGAACCACCACACGAAGATTGAAGAATAGACCCAATCAATAAATTCTCGAATATAAACTATACTTTCAACTCCTCCTCAACCCCAATAACCAGCCTAGTTACACCACCTCCAAAACTCAAAACCAAAACAACGAAACACAAACTTAAGGTCCATATAGACTTTGTTCGGTAGTTCAGAACTAATAGAATTGTTAGAATTTTATTTCGAGCTTTCCTTGAAGAAAAGTTGACTAAATTCAACAAGCACTTAGTTTTAATATCTAAAATAGGCAAAGTGAGATAAATCTCAACTGAACCACCAGGAAAATTTAAATATCCATCCCAGTGAGTCATAAATGACTTGGAAAAGCTACAGAGAAGCTCTAAATACAAAATATCACAAAATTTTCATAAATAACTAAGGGTCATTGGAGTAGGTCTGACTCTCTCTGTAGCATCTCGAATCAAATTCGAGGTCTAAGGATAAGTGCCAGCACTACTATACCAATAATCAATGATCTGTAATGCCTACCATGTCAAACCTCGAATGGTTCTATATAAACACTAGAATAACGACTGTTATTGTATGAAGCTCTACTCAGGCCAAGTGTTAAACCCAACTACCACAAGAATTGAAGATACAAGTTCACAGCTTATCCTGAGGTGCTCAAATGATATGCTTAGACTGACTGTCAGTCTATAAATAGAAATCAGTACTGTACCGTCCTCCAAAAATCAAGAAGCAAACTTGGTGCCTATGTCTAAAATGATAGAAAATGGAATCTCATGTATCCAAAGAAACCCTCAAACATAAAAAGTAGCACAAATCTTGACACATCTTCACTACACCCAGATGTATGGAGTATCTAGTACAACAAGGATCCCGAAGAAAATATGAACCAAATCACCAACTCTAGAACTGCAAAAGCAAATGTCCAACCATAACACACCATTAGAACCTACAAAGCCCTACGGGAGAAAATCCAAGACTACGAGTCCCATGAGTACAGTAGATCCATAACATAATAAACATAAGAATCCAAAAGCAAGCGATATCAATTGACTAACTATACTAGGAACCACAGATGGTATTTGTCCTTGCATGCAAAGCTAGCCCTACTCACAACCTAGAGACTAAAATCAAAATGATTACCTGAACCTCAAGCATCAAAACCTACCCACCAATCTAAAACAAATTGCAAATCCCCCCGAAAGACATCTGAAACACAAAAGAGTGATTACTCCAAGATACTCTATTATTCTATACACATATTGTCAATTTCCTCGAGTCACAACTGTAGCCTCAACTTCCATAATTTTATCTCCAATACAATACAATAGGCCAAGTTATTGCAATGCTAAAAAACTAAATTCCCAAAGCCAATGGTCAACAAAAACTGAAAACAAGGACGAGTTCCAACTATTCATAACTTCCTGAAGCCAAGTACTCATAACTAAGAACCTAAGAGCCTCTTGACTCTAATATAAAAAACATATCCATGAAGCTTAATTGCAAACCTAATATTAACCAATCACTAATCCCAACAAAAGGAATATCAATAGAAACCAAATCAATATCTACTCACGAGGACCTCGCTTGCATGGTCATATCAATTAACCAAGACTAAAAATGTAACACATCCCCCAATGCACAAAATTCTATGGAATTCCACAACCTTGATCCACCACTAAAAGAGCATTGCCACTTACAAGAATTGATGTATGCCCACGAGCACAGAAACTAATCAATTGAGAGAACGACTGTGAAAACTGAGCTAAAATACCATTTAGGCTAAATATGAGTAAATGAAAGAGGAATAGATCATTTTCAAACAACCCAAAACTTAAGAAAATTGAAAAGAAGGAGAGAGAATTTTACTCACAAGGTCTACCTACTCTAGTTTTCAAAGACCAACTAATAGAAGTTCTAGATAATACAAATCACAAATTAGAATCACCGAATAGCTCACGATTGGAAAAAGATCACAATTGGATAACAAGGCATCCCGCAAGAATGAAAAAAACTTCAAACACAAAAGGTTAAGAATAACTCTTGAGAAACTAGTCCTCTGACCTGAACGGAAGAAAAATCTCGATCGACAAAGGCCTAAAAATCCCTATCACCCTTTTGGGACACCGAACATGGCTAAGGTAGGATCATGATACAACAATCCAAAATATAAGAAGAACAGGGTAACCTGCCCATGCCTGTCAACATCACTAAATCCACCCAATCCCAATTCCACTATCTCACAATACCTACAAGCAAAACTAGAAAAGAAAGCTACACCACAACTAGGATCCACCACTAAAAAATTTGGGGAAACCAAAAGGACCCTACGAACAATATCAACCACTCATTATAAGATGATATGACATGCTCAAACATCAACTAAGAACAATAAGGCCTACCTTAATTAAAGGAACTCAATCAATGTATCACAAAGTGAAATCACAGTCACCCCCTGGGATAAAAGACAAAATCTAGCTCATCCAATAGGAATCATAACCTATCTTCCACCGAGGAACCACATAACTAGGGCCATGAACAATCAAGGGATAAAGGCAAGGCCTAAACCAACCCGAAGGCACAACACTAACAAGGGTAAAACCACTCAATCGGAGGTAAGCATGAACACATTTAAAATTACGCCCAAGTAAACATAAGCCACCTAAGTAGGAAATATAATGAAATTGTATCATAAGTAAGGATCCAAGATAGCCCACTTAAAACACCCTGCCCAAGATCATAACTTGAAATATGAGAAACTACTAGAAGAACCTATGGACCAACCTATCTGAAATATCCACAACTAGAGAAAAATGGATTATAACCAACTCATTTGAAAGGAAAACATGAACCACCAGAACTACTACCCACTCTAACTAACTTTCGAGATGGGTGTGCAATCGCTGTTGACTGAATGGACCGATACCTCTGGGATACTCTCTTTCCTAATAACCCATCACATGACACTCATAACAACCCCAAGATTCAGTATTATTAGAACCACTAACTAAAATGCGCTGGCCACCACAACCTTTCGAACCTGAAGATGTGTCTCTGACAGGATGACTTCTCTGAGTGCCCTAGCCTCTATAAGCCAACTGAGATAAGGTCTGAACAAGTTAATTGGAATGACCCAATTGGATCTACTGTTGCTACAGCCGATGATATCTCTGTCTATCATACCATCCACATACAAATCGAGTATCACTAAAAATATCTTGGGAACTCCAAACTAAAAGCAAACAATCCTGAATTGAACTCTCTATACTCACTCTAAGCTGCTGTGGAAATAAGGCCCCAAGAAGGGGACAATCTATGGACTCATGTCCAAACTCACCACATATTAAGCAACCCTCGATGTACCTCCTCTCACTTTACCTGGATGGAATGTCACAAACCTTCATACTTGGGGGATATATGATTACTAATATCATAGGAATCGTAAAAGGCCCTGCCTAGGATATTCAACTGTCTAAAATTATGCCTGAGTGTGTTTCCCTCTACTACTAACTGCTTTGTCACCAGATAGAGTAGAAAAACCAACAGAGCAGAAAAATCAATCCTCTTAAGAAACCCAACACTCTACAATACCTTGTAGCATAAAAAATGAAAATGTGTTAGACATATTTATTGGAAATGGATGCATAGTCCTGAACAATCAAATACTACTGCTGGAAGCCAACAAAAATATCTCAAACTTGCTCCTCTCAAAACACTCACTGGTACCTGATAAGTGGTGAAATTACCACTTTCCAAGGTCTTGTTTAATTTACTTTGTAATGTCTTATCACCATTTGGTCTCATTTAATATTTAAAGTTGATGATTTTTAGGTGTGGTGTTACAAAGAAGCACTATAAAAGCAAATGACCAAAATTGGACCCAAAAAGAAGCAAAAGAGACTAAATAGGTAGTATACTGCAAGGGGTCTCGCACCTACAAACCCCTGGAGTGCCTTTGTGAGTTGAGCCTCACTAAGGATATGCTTCCCAAAATTCTACCACCACTCCTACAAAATTACGCCCGCTTCAGCGGGCATCTCACCGGCAAACCTTCAGTCACCTCTGTGACTTGATGTCCGTAGGTGCGGCATAAAGGCTCCAGCCAAGACTTTTTAGTAAATTTACTCATCCTCATTCCCAAATTTCATAAAATACTCTGGATACCCTCATTTTTTGACATCTTAGCAGCCAAGATAATATATTTGGCTTTTTCATATCTCAAGAGAGGGCAAAACACCACCACTACACTTTGGGGTGAAGAGTTGGATGGCACCATTGATGTATTTTAACCCATTTCTTCTTCCCTTACTTTTTATTGAATATTTATAGTGTATAATAATTCTTTCTTATTTGAATATTGAAGATAGAGACATTTCTCGATTTATTCAAGATTGTTGGTTTTAGTTCTATCTCTTGCTTTTATATAAATTATCTACTTGTTGATTAATATTTTTGTTGGTAGATCTTAATCATGGTGAGCCTATTGTATGCCAAAGGGAGTAGCTAACCCTAGGTATTTTCCATTTATCCTTTCTTAGCTTGAGATAGTAAGATAGGATTGGAATCTTTGATTTAGCATAAAGTTAGTGTTTTTCTTATTAATGGATTTGACCTAGAGATAGTAAAATCCTAGTGTAGCCGAATTGAGTTGTTTTGCATACTCTTTAGCTTGGTTCGAGAGAACAAGTGAAGAAAGGTTTGTTAGTGTTCAAAAGAAACTAGAAACACATATTTATTAGTATTCCAGAGAAACTAATTGGAACTCAAAGGCTAATATTTAAACCCATTATAACCAATTTAGTATTTAGTTTACTATAATGGATCATTGGTAGAATTAATTACCTTAGTTGTTTTTTTATCTTGATTAGTTTGTTAATCCATTGATCAATCCTTTTTTTTTATTATATTTTTAGTTTCGTGACACCCTTTCATAATTTTAACCCCATTTCATGTTAGACCAATCGAGTCTTAGTAGTTGTGCTTTAGTTTTCGATTCATATTTGATTGCCTTCACATTATTCCCTATGGATTCGAACCCAACTTAAAAGTTGGGTATATATATTTTAACAACGACCGCATATACTTTTAGATTAGTTTCGGAGTGTAATTGAGCATTATAAAAAATGACCATGTTTCCCAAGAACAATTTGACATATTGAGTTAGTTTGAAAATTAATTTCAATTGCTTTGACTTGGATTTGTGAAAATGTTTTTATATTTTTTTAGCTTTTTAGTTTAGGTTAGAGTCTATTTTATTTTTCTTGAGTATGTGTTAAATGGCATCTTGGGTTGAAAATAATGTTAATAGTTGTAGTCCAAGTCTTCAAAACCTACGTCCTCACCTTGACCAAAACAATGAAAATTCCACCGGGAGCGAGATATTTGCAACTTCTAATTCTCGTGATAAGCATGAAAGTGCAACAGGGTTCTCTTCCTTCAATGAAGAAGAACGTTGTGAAATGGATGATATGAGCCTAGATTGGCTACTATTGTAGTTGGACTTTTGTCAGTGCTTGCACAATAGTTGGATATTTTCTTGAAAGGCTTGTGGAATTATGCCAAAGGATGGTACAATTTGAATTTAACCTCTACAACTTAGAAGAAAAAATAAAATTCAAAAATGATTATTTTGGTGTTCAACACCAAGATGTTGTAGAAGTTGATTTGGATTGTGTATCCATGGAGGAGAAAGTGAGGATTGACAATGGGGAGTTGATGGGGATTTTTGAGCCATCCAATCCAAATATTTTTCAAGATGTCAAAATTGAGGAGATGATACTAAAGGTCCACACTAAAGTCCAACAATTCATGGTTGACACCTCTAGTACAAATGGGGACAAGGTTGCCAAGAATGAAGAAAAACTTTGACATTGGTGCATCGTAGACCACACTCCAACCATTTTTCAACATTGTTCTTGGTGGAGGTTGAATAAGATGAACTATACAATCCTTTGAAGAATGTGGGTGGTAAGGAAGAAGATGTGTTTGTGTTGAAGTTTGAAATGCCAAGGTCGACAAAATGATGTTCCTCATTTACAGGACAAAAAGTGAAAAATACGAAATTTAAGTCTTTGATTTTTGCATCTATTCACCACCATCCCATGCAATCCAAAAAAAAGCTTGATCTCAAGTTGGGACAAAGCTTCAAGTCGCCTAAGTGGTCAGATAAGTGGTAAAAGGGAGGAAGGTAAATGCTAATTCTTGTTTATTCCTAGTTTTTAATTATTCAAGTTTGACTAACCCACAAAGACATAGATGATTGAAAGTGAAATTAAGTTATTAGATGAAATTACAAGTGCGTTTGGCACTCAAGGAGTTGAATTGGTGACCTGAAAACAAAATTTACACTTGGCCAAAAATTGACAGGGCATGCTGGCTGAAAGGTTCTGTATTAGGTAGTGAAGAATAGACACGCAGGTGCGAGGCCGTCGTGGAGAGAAAGAGAGAGCAGGCACAGCATCACTAGTGTGAGAGGAGGATCATTGTGGAGACCACTGCTACATATCCCAAACATTACAGGAGTGACCACAAGACCGCTCCGGTGGCTTCGCTAGGGAGGCCTCTGTGTTCGCAGGGGCAACTCTCTAGAAGTTTTTAAAGGAAGGTAAAGGGGAAAAGGTTTCATATGTTTCCCAACTTTATTTTCAGTTGTAAAAGCTCTAAATCCCCTCCCAGTACATTCTTAATTCCTTTTTCATTTCTTCCCCATAATTTTCCATCATCATCATGCATTCAACACACATAAATTTTGCAAAATCTCTTCACAACTTAGCAATGGAAAATCACACTACCAACAAGGTAAGAATTTTAATTTGTTTTTAGATTTAATATGGCTGTGTATGGTGAGTTTTTTTGGTATGTGTTGAAAGTAGGCATTAGACTTGTTAGGTATAGATCTGCTAGGGTTGTGAGAGTTAAAATTTATCACTAGTTTAGGAAGTTTGATTTTCCATTTACTAGAAGAAGAATAAGTATGAGATTGTTACTCTAAATCCCAAAAAAATTGCATGTTTTGAATCTGTGTTGAAACTATTGGGCACAAAGGGCCATAGTGGTGAGCTTTTCTTTTTCACCTGCGGTGTTGCACCTATGGTGTCACACATGTGACCTGCCTTTGCTGGGGGTGGAGATACCTTTTCAGGAATATCCGCAGGGGCAATACCCTTATCGCTGGGAGGCTCCGCACCTATGACCTGAGCACCGTACTTGCGACCCCACCCCTGTGCATGATCTTTTGTAGATGCGACCCCTGCAGATTTATACTCTAAAAAGTAGTTCTCCTGAGCTTTATCCGATGCATTTTTATTTCTTTTGTTTGGCCTAAGTGTTTCCTAATACATTGATTTAACTGTACATATGAGTGATTAACATATTTGACCTCTATTCAGGTACTTTAAAACTTTGAAATGGCTTGGGAATTGATTGATGTCATATTGGCCGATGAAATTGAGCAAGAGTAGGATGTTGATCAGTTCGACACTACTAGGTTCATGTATCTTGATTGTCATCGCCGGTACTACACTGATTTATTAGAAAAGAAGATAAAACTGGAGTTTGGTATAAAGATGACAAATATGGAAGAAAAATTTCCAAACTTTCATGCTCCACTGCAGGCAATGGACTGGTTTTGATTTATTTCTACCCTTTGTACAACAATTGAGGAATGGGTAAGAGAGTTCTATTTAATCCTCAAACGTGTAAACTTCTCGAATCCCGAGATAATTATAAGGGGAAACGTTTTTCCTTTTGGGAAGCAAGTTATAAATGAATTTTATGGGCTTCCTAACCATCCTCGTGACCTGGTGGATGCTATAATTGTTAAGCCAAGATTATGGTTGGTTTGAAATATTTGTCCTGCAGGGACAGATCCTCATTGGCGAATAAAAGGTGGAATTCGTGGTAGTGATTTTGTAGCTGAGCTGTGGATGTGGCTCCATATTATTTGTGGCCAAATTTCACCATCTGGGAACAAGTCTAATGTTCCAATGCTTCGAGCTCAAATGATTGTCGGCATTCTTAATGGTGTTGCTGTGAATGTAAGATAATACATATTGAGAGAGATAAGTGTCACGACTCGACTTCTCGGAGTCATGATGGCACTATCCACCCAGTAGGACAACCAAACCCTATAGTTTGTAGCTGAAGTGGAGGACTATACTGAAAAACAATAAGATGTAATACAAGTTCCCAAAACCCGATTTCAATGTCATAAGAACCACTAATATACAGAACGACAAAAGTGATAATATACAACTTTCATCTGTCTCCGAATATACA
>JBDJHY010721234.1:0-15703 GCA_039654485.1 Withania somnifera | reverse complement strand
CGGCTATGGACTACGGGGTTTGGTTCTCCTACTTGGGTATAGTAGGTGCCATCATGACTTAAGAAATCGGGTCGTGAAAGTATTCCATTATGACCCAAATCTTGGATCATGACACCCTGGTTCATAATCTCGTAGCGGAGGTCAATAGTTCCCCTACATTCCCTCCCCAGTCATAATCTTACAACAGATGTCAATAGTGTCAGTACGCTTGGTCCTGGATTCATAATCTCGTAGCAGAGGTCAATAATGCTTTTATTCCCTTCCTAGTTTATTGGCTTGCAGTAAATCTCAAAACCAAGTTCCACTTTTAAAACATTTAATGTATGCTCTCTAATTCAAGGGATAGCTACTAAACTCTAATCAATAGTACAATCCCCACCTAAACAGTCTATGTTCTAGAGTCAGCTTATAAAAAATATGCACCAAAGGTGATACTCCTCCCCCAACCATACTATGTTCCAAAGTTGTTGATGAGCACACGGGTAGGGAAATATAACCCTAGGATAAGTAACCAAGCTACAAGCCATCTAAGTAGCCTATAGGCCAGAATAATAAGCATATCGGGAAGGAGGGAGACTAATAATCCAAGCCCCGAGCTAGTGATTTATCACATATACTACACTAATACTCTATCTGAAAAAAGTAGACCATATCCTTCCTAGTGCCGGCGGGAACCTTGGCATTCATACTGAGAGAAACAAGAAACCACCAAAGAGATCGGCACCGCATTAATTTCAAAAAATGTATTCCATGAGTCAAGAGGATTAAATCAAGACCAATATTGCTATAGGATTAGCAGGCCAAAATCCGACTATGAACCTTGTTGAAAACCCTAATAGCTCAAAAATGAATTATATATACTAACACGTAGAGCTCAACTCATACTTCATATTGTAAAAATTAGGGATTCAAAGCATAGTAGAAAATGAATATAAAATCCCAAAAGTTTATGTAGTATAGAAAACTTTATTACAATAGTGGAAATAAAGAATTACCCTGTAAAAAAGATTGTAGAACCACCAGGATATGATTCTATAGAGTAGAACTTCAAATTTAAACCTTCGTTAAGCCTTAACTAAGCCATTTCCCCATTAAGAAACTCAGAAAAAGAGAAAATAATCATAGAAAGGAAGAAAAAACTTTTTATAGGCCTCCCAGGAAGTCACACGATTATGGAGAAGGCCCACACGATCACGACCCTTGACACCACTAGCCTACACAATCGCTGCCCACCACCACGCGATGTATTGCACAAGGGGCGTGGCTATGCGGTCGTGGCAAGGATAAATGATAGCGATGTTTTGGCACCCAACCAACATTGATCTTAATAATTGAGGATCATAATGGAAATAGAGTCTAGTTTCGATAATCCATATGTGGAGTGTTTATGTATTCGATATTCCGAACTCAAGGAAATTGATGAAAAGGAGATTCAAGATCATATATGCTGAGTAAGAATATGTTGAGTAAGACCGAAGTAATGATACTTAAAGGAATTTAAACCATAAATTTTAGGGAACCAACCTACCGATCCCAGCAATTCAAAAAATGACCTAGGAAAGTTACAAGAATGCTCTAGAAGCCAAAAATATGTGGGAACAATGAATATTTCCCCAAGGGGCATTAAAATATCCACCAATAAAGAAACTTTCATCCATGAAAGTTAAGAAAAAAGGAGTACCAAAAGTCTAAAACAATATGGATGCAAAGTTCACAAGATTCTCTTATCCTTCTAGTGGCCTCCTCGAATAGACGACACACCCATCGACTCTAATAATAGAATTATCTCTAGACCTGAGTCGCTTACATCTTTTATCAATATCTATCTCAAGGTGCATGACCTAACTAATAAATCTTCCAATTAAGATAAATTAGAACATAATGTACGTTATGAATCTAGTATAAAACAAAAAGCCACAAAGATGTGGATGAAATGGGTTGTACCACCACTAATTCTGAAAGTTGGTAAAATCTACAGGAAACCCCTCTGATCTTCTCAGTGATCTCATATGTCCCTAATTGAGCCCGCAATCATCAACTCCCTGGTACTAACCTCAAGAAGCTAAATCTGAATGTATGGCATCTAACCCGAATAGGTCTACTTTGTATGATCTAACTCTAATCTGAATAGGTTTAACTCTCTATATAGCATCTCAAATCAAATCAAAAGTCTGTGGTCAAATCTTAACACTATTGTACCCACTAATTGGTGATCTAAAATGTCTACTATACAAAGACTCAATCAATATGGATGTCGGAATGATAACTATTATTATAGAAGAACTTTTCGAAAGCCAAATGTTGATCCCATATTCAACCTAAATATAAAACACAAGCATGTCCTAGAGTACCTGAATGGTATTCAACCTAAATATAAAACACAAGCATGTCCTAGAGTACCTGAATGGTCTGCTCAGACTGCCTATCTGTGGGTGAAAAATGGTACTCAAAGGAGCCTTTATACCCATCTTACGTTGCACAGTCCTCTAGAACCTCAAGTTAAACTATGTACCCAATTCTGATATGATAGAATTTGACACCACATGCAGATGGAGAATATCCTTAACCTACAAGACAACAAATCTCTCGGCACCCCTAAAAAAATAAACTTGATGGAAATGAGCGGATTTGGTTAATAAATCCATGATGAACCGTATACAATAACAATACCTGGGAGTACAAGGGAGTCCAGAAATAAATCAATGATAATCCGCTAACACTTCCGCTCAGGAATAGGGGAGTCACTGCAATACACCACTTGGACTGTGGCACTTGAACCTTGCCTGCTCGCAGTACACGCATCGAGAAAAATACCCCAAATGGTACCATATGAACAATAGAATATAAATTTCATCATATTAAGTTGTATCAAGGTCAAATGTAAACCTTGAACATTACAAATATTGAGGACACAAGTTTGTGATACATCTTGAGGTGTCCAACCAATTCCCTCACATTAGCTGTTAGCTTGTAGATGGAAAATCAGTACTGTTCTATCCTTAGAAAATCAAGAAGTGAATCGTTTGTCGCTGTCTGTAGTAATAGAAATTAGGACCTTGCATAAGCAAAAGAACCCTCAAACATAGAGGTAGCAAAGACCTCTACGCATCTCCCTTATGCCCAGGTGTATGTAATATTTGGTGCGACGGGCCTTACGATGAAAAGTATGAATCAAATAATCAACTCTCGAATGGCAAGGACCAATGCCTATCCATAACTTACCATAAAAAACTAATGAAAATATGTAAAAGATCTCAAAAATAAGATATCCTCAGTATAATTGACTAACAACATCATGAAAAGGCAACCATTAGCAACTCACTAGCCAACAACATTAGGTATCACAAATGGTAGCTGACCTTACCTGTAAAGCCAACCCTACCCTTAGGAGGGGACTGAAACGATGGTGACTATCTGAACCCTGATCATCAAAACCATCCTATAAACCTAAAATCAACCCAACAAGACATCTGAAACATAGGGAAATGATCATCTCAAAATACTCTATCATACTACCCACTCACTAATAGTAACCTCAAATCACAACTATAAGCTCAACTACCATCGTCTCATATCGAATAACCTAACATACCAAGCACCGCGTTATCCAAAAGCTAAATACCCAAATCCAGTGATCATCCCAACCCAAGAATTGGGATAAACTCCAACAACTCATAACCTTCTAAAGTTAAGTGACCCTAACTCAATAGCTAGAAGCCTCCCGATTATTCCTCGGTATAAACCAATCACTAGACCAAACACAAGAAATTGCAATAGAAACCAACCTAGTATACACCTAAAAGGATCAAATCTACACGGTTACATCAACTGACTAAGGCAAGAAAAAAATCATATGACTATGCATATGAAATACTCTGGGATATCACAACCTTAATCCATCGCTAAAGGAGCACTACCGCCTACTAGAATAGTTACATGCATGTGGGTATAAGGACTAACTACAAGCAAACATAACTGAGGGAACCCAAGAGATAATAACCAACCCTATTTAAACCTGACATAGGTAGAGGATAAAGATAGTAATCTCATAATCAACTCAGCACCGAAGAAGAAAACAGAAAGATCTAGTAATTTATTCATAAAAACTACTTTCTCTGGTTCTTTAGAACCAACAAATGGAAGTCACAATTGTGCAGGTCACAACCTAGATCTACTAAACATCTCTCATTCGGGCAGGACCAACATAGGATAATAAGGCATATGAATTAATAAATGAAGAATCTGCAAACCCAAAATGCTAAGAACCCCCGAGGGATTAACTGCCTGACCTGCACTAAGATACATCTCAATTGGCAAGGGCCTAAGGACCCCCATCAACCTTCTAAAATACACCTATCGCAGCTAAGATATAGTTACAAAAAACCCTCCAGTATCCAAGAAGAATATGGTAACATATCCATGCCAGATAAAATCACTAAGGTCACCTATAAACCGAAGGTCCAACTCTTCTATCTCACAGTATCTACAGGCTAAAATAGCCAAAAAAACTCAAAACCCTCAGTAAGGTCCACCACTAAAAAATTCCCTCCTCTCTACAGGAAATACAAGGAACCCATAAATAATATCTATCGCTTAGGGTAAGAAAAGGCAAGGGCACTCAAATCTTAGCTAGGATATAGTAAGACCATCTAAATAAGGAGACTCAGCCCCTAACCCATAGGACTACAACCTAACAAGGAATCACATACATCTCCTTGGACTTACAGACAATACTTAGCTTGCCAATCGAAATCACAACCCAGGTGCCACTGAAGAATTACATGAAAGAGGGCGACAATATAAAAGGTTAACGGTAAGTCCTAAACCTAGTCCATGATACAACATCAACAAAGATAAGGTCACTCAAGCTAGCACAAATAAATAAATAAAGAAAGAAGACAGAGTCACACCCAAGTCAACATAAGCCAACTAAGCAGGGAGTAAAATAAGACCACGCCATAACTAAAAATCAAATGTAGCTCACCCACAACACCCTACCCAAGGGAACAAACAAAAAGATGGAGAACCGCTGGAAAACTTTGTTGATCAGACTAATCCATAATGGGGAACTCCTTGGCTAAGAATTCAAGCCCTATGCAAGAATACAAGAACTACTAATACCACCATCCACCTTAACTGACTACTGAGGTGAGGCTACAATCACTGTCGACTGTATGGGCTGACGCTACTGATACTTTATAGCCCAATGTCCTAGATCACCACACTCATAATGACTCGATCCTTCTTTGAATGGCACAACAACTAAACTCCTTTTTCCGCTACGACCCTACAAACCTAAAGTTGCTCCCCTAGTAGGTTGACTACTCTGAGTACCTAGGCCTTTATCGGCTGACTGAGAAATGATCCAGACAAACTAACTGGACTAGCCAACTGAATTTTCTATTTCCACCAAAATCTCTTTCTATCATAATCATTCCCTCACAAATCGAGTATTACTGGAATCACTCTGGGAACTCAAAGGAAGAACTAGATGGGCCAGACCCAAACTCTAGCAACTCTGCCCAGGATACTATGGAAAAAACCCTTATGAAAGGGTAAATTCATGGCCTCATGTCTAAACATGCCACCTATAATGAACCCCCTTATGATGTTTATCCCTCGGATCATGAGATAGATTAAAACCAACAATCTTCATCAGATAGACTTTCTGACCACTAGCTTGATAGGCCTTACAGTAAGCCTCCCTAAGGGGCACTATTGTTCGAAGAACTGTTCAAGTGTATGGCCCGCTACTACCATGTGCTATGTTGCCAAATAGACTAGCAAGACCCATTGTATGAAGAAACCCAAAACACTACTATACCTGGAAGGATAAAGCATGGTAATATGTCTGACTTCCTACTAGAACATCGTCACAGAGTTCCATATAGACAAAGACCACTAATGAAATCCAGCAAACTCATCCCCATATGACACTCCCCTCCAAGCACCACTTAGCATCTGTGTCTTAATCACGGTATCTTGAAGGGATGATATACTAGTAGCTTCTATTGGAGCCTGAATGGCTCCCAAACACTATTTCTAATGATATAGTCTCTTGGCACTCAATTCTAACTTTGAATCTCCTGGAATGCACATAAGAGTCTCACTAGTGCCCACCGAGGGCCTATTCCTAATCATTTGGAAAGAGTGGTCCCGAATTAAGTGATAGGAAACCCCATGACCGTACAACACACATAAGGAGTAAAGAAGTGAGAGTATTTCTAAAAGAATTCCTTGTAGCCTCCCAAAGATGAGATATGAACATCAACGTATCGATTCTCGGGATTCTACCTATGACTTGCTCCCACAGCTAGAGAAACCCATGAACCTAAATATCTGAAACCTCTCTGTCGTGACCTAAAAATCAGGTTGTGATACAGTCTACATCCCACCTGTAGACAAGACTAACCTAGAATAGAGCATAGGCAATGAGCTAATACAAAGGACCAAAAAAAAAGAAAAAGGAGATGAAAGGAACAAACAGAAGCAAAACATGAAAATGCACAATATAACATAATTCCCCAGAACATTATATCATGGCTTTAGAGAATCAATTTATAGAAAACGTATAAAAAATTACCCAAAACAGTGCAAAACTATAGAATGGCTATTTAGACTCCAAGTAGAACAATTGTAGAGAGAGAAGGAGGATCATCCAGAATGAACACCGACTACTTACCGTATCTCCTGAAACAACACTAAACTAGCTCACTTGATCACGTCTATCTTAATGACTCGTACTAAAAGATACATCATAAAAATATATAGAAGTGTATCATGAGTACCAAAAAAAATGGGTACCCAGTAAAAATCATAAGTCGATAGGGAAAAAGTAAGCATAAAAAAAGTAAAGAAATATCATAAGCAAATAGGGAAGTGGCACATAATGTACAATAGGACAGGGGACACTGGTAATGACTAGGAAGTGCAGTGAAGGTCATCTATCAGTGTGTGTAGCATCAACTAACATATAAGAAGGGAGGTTATTATCAAGGTATAACACATAGACCTTGGTCCACAAGAAAATCATGACCAAACATGATACATACCTGGGGCTACGATGAAACCAACATAAGGAAGGACCAATAATAGTATATAATACAAATAACCAGCTAAACTAATAGTAAATACAACAAGTACATGTATAATACATACAAGAGACAAAAAGGAATAATCAATCCTACTAGAAAACAAGCCCTACCTACATTATACACTACCAATAGGTAAAGCTAGACAGCTAAGTAACCCAATAGGTACTCCCCTCTTAAGCCCTGAAGAGTACAAGTCAACACATAAGGATGCAATGCAAAGGGGTGTTGAAAAGTAAATAGTGCCCCATACGCACCCTCACCGGTTCATAATCTTGTAGAGGAGGTCAATAATGTCCATACTATCCCTCCCCAATTCATAATACCACAGTAGAGGTCAATCATGCTTGTATACTTCCTCCCTAGTTCCTATTATCACAATAGAGGTTAATAGTGCCTGTATGCTCCCTCCTCGGTTCATCACCTCACAATAGACGTTAATAGTGCATGTACTCTCCATCTCCAGTTCATAATCTCACAATAGAGGTCAATAGTTATCGTATGCTCCCTCTTCGGTCCATAGTATAACAGTAGAGGTCAATAGTTCCCGTACGCACCCTCCCCAGTTCATAGTCTCAAATCGGAGGACAATAGTGCCAGTATGCTCCCTCTCTAATTTGTAATCTCTCAATAGTGCCCGTATGCTCCCTTCCTAATTCATAATCTCACAAAAGAGGTCAAAATCAAGTTCCCCTATTAAAATATTTAATGCATGCTTGCTACACATAAGAAATAAATAGGCTAAACTGGTCTAACTTGCTAACTATAATCCATAAGAAGGATGCCAGGTACTAGTCACAAGGTACATCCTATCTTACCACAACTACGGTCCAGAGCTACAAGTAATCATATCAATGATGCCATAACTTCCCAAAGAGTTCCTGTTAAGGTTCAAGTACACACTCATACAGGGTAAAATATTGAGCTATCATAGCTCAATCTAATATAACTAACTCCCATACTCACACCAAGCTAGGGTACAATATCATCACCGAAGGAGTCTGACTATCCAGTAAAACCATATCCGCCTAGGTACAATGTCATCACATAGTGCTGCTAACTATACAGCGAAGACACATTTGGATATTTATGGCCAACTTCCCCTGTACTTCCTACTCATACGCCACACCACAGATAGAACACAGAATAATCAGCCTACCTTAATCAGCTCCAAAGCCATAAACTTAAATTATGGGGATAGCTACTAAGCTCCAACCACTTAGTATAATGCCCTAACAACCACTATAAATTCCAGAGCTAGCGTATAAAAAATTAACACCAAATGTGATATCTATGCCCCAACCTTACTATGTATCAGAATCAATGTTTAGTATGCTGATAGGGCAATATAACCCCAGGGTAAGTAACAAAACTACTAGCCAGTTAAGTAGGCCATAGGCCGTAAGAATAAGCATATTGAGGCCCGACTAGTAATCCTAGCCGAGGTGGATATTTAACATACATATAAAAAAAAATACCCAGTATAAAGAAAGTATATCGTAGCCTACCTGGTGTCAACGAAAACCCTAAAAGTCGCATTACTGAGAGAAGTGAAGAACCATGAACAAGCTTGCACCATGTGAATATAGAAAAAGGGTCATCCACGAGTAAAGAGGACTAAAATAAGACTCATATTTCCAAATAAATAGTGGGGTTGAATCTTACTAATTACGGGTCCAAAACCCCTAATAGCTCAAAAAAAGGAAATATTTATATCAACATGTAAAGTGCAACTCTTACATTGTATTATCGAAAATACGTCTTAAAATCATGGTAGAAAATAAAAATATAAGTCTATAATATTTATGCAATATAGAACACTTTATTACAATAGCAAAAGCAAAAAATTACTTGATAAAAATGATGCAATATAGAACACTTTATTACAATAGCAAAAGCAAAAAATTACTTGATAAAAATGATCATAGAGCCACCGGGATATGATTCCACAAAGTATAAATTCAATTTGGAACCTTAACTAAGTCAGTTCCCCATAAAAAGAAAAAAAAAGAAAATGATTGATGAAGTGAATAAAACACTATACATAGGCCTTCTAGGCAGGCAAGTGATCGCAGAGCAGGCCCACGAGATCACAATCCCTGGCCACCTTAGCCTAAGCAATCGAGGCCCACCATTACGCGATCGCGATAAGTACTGGGCCTAACCTAGGAAATCACAAAGCACTTCCACATGATTTTGATGCAAAAAGGTCTTGGACTACACGATCACAATGCTTTAGCACCCATCCAGCCTCGATCTGAATAATTGAACCGTGAAATGGAAATTGAGTCTGATTTCGATGACCCATATGCAGAATATTTACATAGGCGATATTCTGGACTTAACTAAATTTATGAAAAGGATATTCATGACAATATACACTAAGTAAGTCCTGAAGCAACAATATGTACAGTAATTTAAACCATGAAATTGGTAAGGAACCAACCTACTGATCTCAGCAAGTCATAAATGACCTGGTCAGTTACATGAATGGCCTAAATTCAGAACAATCTTGGGAATAGCATAAATGGCCCCGAGGTCTATTACAAAAACATAAACTAGTACCATCTGTTTTGAACACTTAAGGGCCAATGAACTCATGAACCTCTTCTCTTTGTCATAATAGTATCTCATTCTTGTATTTTAACTTTCTTTTAGTTAAGCTGACTTATGAACAAGATTTAGATTTCTTTTCACCAATAATCCTTAATTTAGTTTATAATCATGACCCTGAATCATTCTTCTAACTTTACAACTGACCATAAAATGAACCTTGATCTTCAATTATGGAAAATATACCCAAAAAACATAAAAAAAGGAATTATACTGACTCCACATAAGCAACTTGAACTCATGAACTAGACCATGCTTCTCAATTATTAGAAATTTATGAGATTTTATCATAAAAACATATAGTACGATGATTTATGATAAGTAAAATTTATAAAATACAAAATTTTCAACATGGACATGATTATGGGATTAACCCTAATATCTCTATATCGTGACCATCAACCAAAATACTAGGTAGCTAAGAATAAGGATGAAAGAAAAATCTCGTGTCATAATCCCATATACCCAAATTAGAGATAATATATGGAGTGTTTTGTGAAGTAGGTGCTACACAATGACCCCTTGCTGAAACCCCTAGACTTTGTTCTTGAGAGAAACCCTAGAAAAATATGACATTAATTTTCTTGAGGATTAAATACATAAATAGAGTTTACGTACTGATATTAACTGTAAAATGAAGACAAAAAAACCTGAGACTAACCATTGGAAAGTACAAAAATACCCTAGTAAAAATGAATTAAAATAAGATTTGGGCCAAATCGATGGATTGGCCGATGGCTCGTCAACCAGGATGACGGTTTGTAAAAATGGGCCCTTATATGGAATTTTACTAGAATTGTTACATGGATCAAATCGACAATCTATCGTACATAATGAAAGATCCATGGGACAGATCGATGGCTCCTACACTTAGGAATTTCTTATAGTTTTTAGGGTCCAACCACGATGAAAATGACAAACCATTGATCGGCACAATGGTCCATCGGCTTATTTCATCCAAATAAGATAGAGAAGAGGCCTCACTGGTCCGATATTATTATCATACTAGTATTTTTCATGTAGGTTTTATCTATTACTGAAAAAATTCAACAATTGCTAAAAATAATTTTCGTAATTGCTAAATATTTCTCTGCAATTACTGAATTTGTTATTAAAAATAGATTTAACAATTGTTGGATATTCTTTTAGTAACAGATTCAGTAATTTTGATAAATTCTTAGCAATTATTGGAGGCAAATGCTTTTTATATTTTCAATAGTTGCTGAAAATATAAAAAGAATCGTAATTTCTTCTAAGAAATTGCTAAAGGTTTCTAATTAATTTTCATCTATTATAAGCAAAAAATTCAATAAATTTTGAGAAATTTTAAACAATTTCTGGAAGCAATTATGATTCTTATATTTTTAGCAATTGGTGAAACTTTCTCAACAATTGTTGGATCTATCTTAAGCAACAAATTTAGCTATTGCTGAGAAACTTTTAACAATTAATGAAAGCAATTATGCTTCTTATATTTTCAATAATTTCTTATACTTTATCAGCAATTATTGAATCTATTTTATGTAAAAACTTCAACAAACATTGAGAAATTTTTAACAATTGCTGGAAGAAACAATGATTCCTATGTTTTCAGCAATTAGTGAAACTTTATAAGCAATTGTTGAATCTATTTTAAGCAACAACTTTCAGCAATTGGATGAAGAAATTATGCTTCTTATATTTTCAGAAATTGCTAAAAAATTACTGAATATATTTTAGTAACAGATTCAGTAATTCCTGAGAAGTTATCACTAGTTGCTGAAAAAACTTTCAGCAACTGCTGAATCTTCTGCACAAATGCTAAAATATTTTAAGCAGTTTCTTAATAAAATCTAGATAGAATCGTGATTAATTTATTTTTGTAAATATTAATATCGGTATTTTAGCACTATCAATGGGAGAAAAATAAAAATAGAGGTTGATATTCATGGTGAATAGGTTGAGTCCAACAATCGTTATATTTGGTGTTGAAAGGACAAAGAAATGATAGAGGCGATAGCGATGACTGTGTATCGAGATATCACATATGATTATTTCATGAACAATATCATTTCGTATTGCGAATTAAACTATGAGTTGAAAGATTTTACCATCACCTATATACAATGTTGTGGTGAAAAGCAAAAGACAGATCCTTTTAGGATAAAAAGTCAAATAAGTTTATGTACTTATTTGAAAGATGAAGGTAGACCAATTTTAAGTGTATAAGTGGTTGAAAGGTTGATAGAGAACCACAACTTATCTGAAGATAAGACAATACTGACTAATAAATAATGCGATTAGGTGTACATGGATGTCCATATAATGAAAGTTCTAGTGAACAAATTTCACATAGTCTTGCTCCTACTCCTATTTGTGAAGTAAAAAATAATACACCAAAAAGTACACAATCTCACAGTCTATTCTTCCACAAGATGAAAACTGGTTATGAGAGCGGAATGAATTTATGAATAAGGAAAAACTAGATACTTCTTTAAAAACTCCTGTGTGAAGAAATATTTTAGAACAAAAAAAATGATCAACTCGCGGTACTGTGTATTATATGAGATGTGTACATCCTGAGTGCAAGTGGTATCTGACATCTATAAAGCTTTTATGTTCTGATTGATTTTATATCATAAAGTATGAAAGGATACACACATGTCGTTCACAATACCTTACAAGCCTTAGCTCCCACACCACAACAAAATTCCTTGGTCAATACTTTAGGAATAGGTTCACCAATGATAAATTCTTGCATTCAAAAGATACTGAGAATTCAATCCACTTGAACTTGACTATAAGGTCAGTTTTTGGAAGATTTGAAAGGGAATAGAGATTGCAAAGTTGTTGTTAAGGTGGACTCATAATCACAGTTATATAGTGCTTGATACTTTCCATTATATGCTTAGGACTGTATATTTGGGAAGTAAGACGACATTGAAGCTTGATGAAAATTGTAAGTTCAAGTACTTTTTTGTTGTCTATAAATCTTGTATTTTTTTGTTTGAACATAACTGGAATGTTATAGCTGTCGATGGCACATTCTTGAATGGCAAGTATGGAGTATTAATGTCTGCTTTAGCACAAGATGTGGGGAAACATACTCTTTGGTGAAATTTTTATTAGTAGACACCAAGTGTGATGCCTACCGCCGTTACTTTTCAATAAAATGAAAAGCTTTGTGTATGATACCCCTGAATTGTGCATAATTTTTGACAGAAATCCAAGTATCAAAAAAATGATTGAATTGTGTTCCCTTCAGAACATTTTGGTTGTTTCACGAGGAACCTCATAGAAAATATCTGAACTAACTTTCATAATGGGAAGGTCTTCTACAACCTTTATAAAGCAGAAAAAGTGTATCATGTAGACGAGTTCAATGAAATCATCAATCAAATAAGAGATATAGTTCTAGGGAGCGCCAAACATCTTGAGGGCATTAAATTTCATAAATGGTATATTTTTAGTAGTTTCTAAAAAATATTCACCAATTAATAACTTTGTTTTAGTAACAGTTACAACCATTGCTGAAAAGATAAGAAACATAACGAATTCTTAGCAATTGCTAAATTTGTTACTAAAATCATTTCATCGATTACTAAGAAATTTTATGTAATTCTGGAAAATATTCACCAGTTGCTACATATTTTTCAGTAAATGATGCATATGTTTCAGCATCTACTTTTATAGCATTAACAATTTTGGTTGTTTATTTTGATAGGTTCAAAATTATGATGATAAATATTGCTTAGTCGATTAATGCAATTCTTCTTAATGAAAGAGTGTATCCTGTTACCACCCTTTCTGATCAAATAAGCAGGGGATTTGAAAAATAGTTCATCTGATGCACAATGAGTTCCTCAATACATTAATCATATTTGTCTCTCGAAAAAATAAGTCATTCAAAAACTGTTAATTTGATAAACAAGAAATTCATCAAATTTCCAACTACAGCTTCATTGTCACTTGTTGAGATGCAGTTTCTATGATAGATTTGCTATGTAAATCTTGCACTTATAGATTCTTTGACCTTGACAAAATATTTTTCCCACATGCTATGGATGCTCTCCACTTCCAATATGGTGACAACTATGAAAGGCGTACGTATGAGTGCTCATTTCAATATTACAAGGTAGAGTCATACCTTTTTGGTTACTAGGAGAAAATTAAACTTGTGCCACTCAAAGATTCTTGAAGAATTCCAATGGAACTTTTAAAGTAGGAAATACCAGATTCATATGTTGAGCTAGGAAATTGAGAAAAAGGCAGATGAAGATATGGAAATCAATTGAAGAATTATTTCCAATAAGAAAAAATAAATGTTCACTATGTAAAAGGTTTGGAAAAAAAAATAACAACATACTTGGATCAAATACTCCATATAAATAGAAGTAATATCTTAAATTATATTATTTTTAATTAATATTTTTCTTGAACAGTCTTCTCTTTAAATGATACAACTTTACAGAAATTGAATATTTGTATTTATATGATATCTTTATAGAATATCTACTTAATTTTATATTTTATGTATTATTGGTCTTGATTATTATTGTTTAATATTATTAATCATTGATGGTGTTGAAATACCTATATTGCATTTTAAAGTTGTTTTTTATGTATTGGTGCAGTTTATTCAGAAACTTCTACTGCAATAGATTCAACAGTTGCTGAAGTCATAAGTAAAAATAGATTCAGAAATCATTCATATATATTCATGCCCCGACACTACCCTTTGGACGTAACACGACACTCAGGACTCAAAAGTGAATCCAAATATGCCCTTGGTACATATATCTAGTAAATAAACTAAGGAAATCTATAGCGGAAGCAGTAAAGGACTTGCAAGTTATACTAATAGAATATTATAAAGTATCAATGTTGTGATATAAAAGACAATACTAGACTGAAAACATATTTACTATTCATGTCATGCTCCGACGCTACCTCCTAAATGGAACACGGTGTTCAGCACCCACAAGTGAGCCCTCGCAAGCCCTTGGTACATATACCTGGCCTTATAAAGAGACAATACATAACGGAAGAAGTAAAGGACGTAGAAGTAACACCAATAGAATAACTTATAAAGTCTTAATGTTGTGACATAAAAAATCAATACCAGGATTGAGAACAAACTATTATTCATGTCTAAAACATCTACTAAGTTATAAGGAGAACTACTGGGAAAAGTCCCCAAACAATTCTCTAAATATAGGTCTAAAATAAATACATGTCATAAAATAAAATAGAAAATCCAGTAATTGATATATGAGGACTCACAAAGATACTCTACAACTCTCTGCTATTGACCATGATGATGAGACAAGAGACCTATATCCGGGTTATCATAAAAGATACATCCACAAAGCAGGATTAGCATATAGAATATACTAGTAATCTGTCCATAATCCTGAAATCGGGTTTAGCATATAGAATATATTGGTAATCTATCCATAATCCTAATGTAAACATGAAAATCTCAGTGCATAAAAGTCATATCATAAACATCAAAGTGATGTAAAGATCCAAAATAGTAGTAAGATGGAAAGCTACAAATCTCTTATCAAGTTCTAAAATATCATAACAAGTCGTAAAATCCGATTTAGGCCAATGCAACTATTTTAGTTCTAAATTAAGTCATGAGGTGGGAATTTGTAATAACTCACGTTAACCACACTATAAGCAATGTGGAGTCTAGTTTCAGACATCCACACTGAAAATTGTTTGGTTTCCTACACCCACAACAAAATAGGTTGCCCTAACCTTCCAAATCTAGGACTAATCATGTAATACTAACATAAGGATCCTTAACTAAATTATAATCATAAGTTTGTGTTGGCAAAAAAATTTGCGAACTCGAACATTCCTCCTCCCGTATGGGTGGAGTCAAGTTCTTTTGGTATTAAAAAATCATACTAAAAATCCACTATGCTCATATTTCATAAAAAAAATCTACCATATAGACATTGATGGCCGGCCAAATGTTATATCTAACACAAAAAGACCATGATAATTAT
>JBDJHY010721124.1:0-15703 GCA_039654485.1 Withania somnifera | reverse complement strand
TTGGGGCAACTACCGAAATGCTCTAGGATGCAAGACACTGCGTATTTATCATAAATGACCTTAAGGGTCATTACATTGTCTTCACTTACAATGTAAGCATATAATGAAATCAATAATTATCACCTCTAACTTCTATATGGGAATAATATCTCTTGAGTCATTCCTCTTGGTCTTTAATGCTCAACTTTAACCTATTAATAATTTTGACATTTTACCACAAAATCTGTAATATCCTAGTTCATACCATTCAACCAGTAGACTTTTTTGAGTCCCTGTACACTTTTATGGAACCTAGATGGATGGAATATCTAAAATAAAAGACTTCTGCTAAAATGTTATATCTTAACCCATCCATATCAGGGACACACAAACGATCCTAATAATGAATCACACCATCTCCCCTTGTGACAAAACCTCAATCTGCTTCTTGCGGAATGTATATTATAACTTTATCAAAACAAAATCTTTGCCCTGTTTTTCTTTCACGTCAACTACCAAGTATGACTTTAAAGAATATTGAACCAACACTCTCTGACCATCTACATCAACAAGTGGAATACCTAAGAGAGCAAGATGGTTCACATCTCTAACTAACTCTTTTTTCTCATCCTCAACATAGGTCATACTGCCCATAGATACTCTGCTCAAAGCATTAATAACAAAATTTTCTTTACCTGGATGGTCAAGAAAACTTGTATCATAATCTTTCAAAATCTCTAACCATCTTCTCTAATGAGGATTCAACTCTTTCTAGGTGAATATATATCATAGACTCTTATGGTCAGTGAAAACATCTGCATATACACCATACAAATAATATTTCCAGATCTTCAAGGAAAACATGATCACTGTAAGCTCAAGGTCTTGAGTAGGGTAATTCTTCTCATGAGTCTTAAGATGTCTATAGGATTAAACTATCACTTTATCATGCTGCAGTAAAACATAGTAAAGTACCACTCTGGAATCATCACAATAAACCACTAAACCATCTACACTATTTAGCAAGGTTAACATTAGGATAGAGGTCAACTTATCTTTTAGTTCCTGAATTTTTTTCCCACAGTTGTCTAACCACTGAAACATAACTTTCTTTTAAGTCAATTAGGACCTTTGAAAATCTCCTATAGTAACTAGCTAAACCTAAGAAAATCCAAATATCTAAAGTAGAGGTGGGTCTAGGCTAGTTTCTTTCTACAAAATTTTTCTAGAAATCAACCTGAATACCCTCTATGGAGATCACATGACCAACCAAAAAACCTGAATTAAGCTAAAATACACATTTAGATATATTGGAAAACAATTGGTGATCCTGGAGGGTCTATAGAACAATCCTCATATTTCCTGCATGCTCTGCCTTATTTTCGTAAATGTCATTTATGAACACATTCACAAACATGTCTAAGTACTGCTTGAACATCCTATTCATGAGATCTATGAAAGTTTCAAGAGAATTTTTTAGTAGAAAATACACAACCAAAACCTTAAAGTGACCATACCTTATTCTGAAAGTTGTCTTCAAATGTCATATTTTATGACTTTGAGTTGATGAGAGCCAAAACTAAGGTCAATCTAAGAGAAAAAATTAGTGACCTGAAGTTGATCGAATAGTTCATCCATTCTAGGGATAGGATACTTATTCTTGATGGTGACCTTTTACAATTAGTGGTAGTTCATGCATATTCTAAATGACCCATCTTTCTTGTGCACAAATAAAACTAGTACACCTTATTGGGATACACTGGGTGCGATGAAACCTTTATCAAGAAGATTCTTTAACTGATATTTTAGCTCCTTAAGCTCTACTGGTCCATTTTATATGGTAGAATAGATATGGTATGAGTATCTAGAAAGAGTTATACTTTAAAATATATGTATCCTTAACATGAACTAAAAGACCCCTTGGAAATAAGCTTTTTGGCATTAAGGAATGAGATAAAATAACCCTTAGGCACTGACTTGCTACCCTACCATTCAAATATTGGCTTGTTAGGAAACTAAAACATGACCACTCTAGTCCTATAATCAACTAAGTCATAGTATGAATGTAACCAATCCATGCCAAGAATGACATTAGAATCTACCATGTCTAGCTCTATTATATCTACTGAGGCGGCTATTTAAGGGACTAAGACTGGAAAGTTTTTGTAAATTCTATATGTTATAACTGAATCGCCAACTAGAGTGAACTGAGAAGGGATCTAGAAGGTTTTTGGACTAACTCTAAATTTCACAGCAATATACGGTTTGAAAAAAGATAATGCAGCCCCCAAATCTATTAATGTATAAACATTTAAGAGTTTAAATTGTAACATACCTGTGACTGTATTGAGGGAGTCATCTTGATCTGACATGAACCAAGTTCATAAAGACAATTCTTGCATTGACTACCGCTAGTACTGGAAGTTGTTCCCTACTGAGTCAAGTGACTGATTAAAGATGCTGAACATGTGACTAATCTAGACACACTTAAAGAATACTCCTTTCCTATACAAATATCTACCTTAGTGGATCTTTCCACACTTACTACAAGGATTATTGGTATTCCTCATGCAATACTAACATGCGATGGGTATCTGGTAATCTGTGTCTCTGATCCTTTTAAGGCATGACTGACTGAGCAGGAGCACTAGCTGAGAATGGAACTGGATCTAAAAATTTATGATACTAAGAAGGCATACCTCCTGACTTCTACTGACTCAAATTGGAACCCCCTAGTCTTAGCTCTCTTATTTCCAAACTCTTCTCTTTACGCAGCCTGTTAACTTCTACTACTTGAGATGGACCATGAGTATACCAATATCCATGTCACTAATTAACAAAAATGCTCTACCGTCCATCTCTATGTGTGGTTAAACCTATTCAAAAATAGACTCATCTTGTTACTCATATCTTCTACTGTATAAGGAGTATAATATGAAAGGTGGTGAAATTTAAACCCATACTCTGCAATAGTCATGGAGCCTTACACAAAATTTAGAAATCCCCTCACCTTAGACACTTTCCTTTCTTGGGGAAATATATTCCTATGAATACTTCCTTAAAATTAGACTATGCTACAGGCATATTAGCATCTCCCCTACTCTTTTTCCACTGGTCAAACCAGGTCCTAGCAACATCCCTTAATTGCTAAGCAGTAAGATTGCCCCTATCTTGTCAATTCACTGTCAGAACCCCATATATTCTCTAAACAACTTTAATAAAAATTTTTGGGTCCTCACCTACTTCAAACCATAAAACTTTGGTGGATACATTTAGAGAAAGTCACGGACTTTGGAAGTTTTCTGAGGAACCACCGGGACTTCTCCCTATCTTTAAACATGAAATTTCATGGCCTGAGTGATTATATGAATTGAATTCCTAAGGTCAAATTAATGAAATTATTATTCCAAGGTGAAGGATGAACAACTGATGCCATCAGGTGTCATGGAGCAACTGGGGGTGGAGGATCCTAGCTTGTTCATTAGCCTTAGCTCTGTCCTAGTTTGCATAATCTGTCTGTATGGAGGCATATTTTCCAAGCGCATAGAGAATGAATTAGAAGAAGCATAAATAGATTCCATAGACCAACTGAGATTATGCATAAAGGGGAACTTATTCTTAAGAGTTTCGTAGCTTTCTCCCATAAGTGTTGCATGTTTCAGATTCATTAAAGTGCCCCTATTACATGCAGATTTTAGAAATCCTAGGACTCTGAAACCTTGTGCTCTAATACAAGGTTTGTCATGAATCAAGTTTCTGTCTAGATGGTACATGGTGCTCAAAGTCCTGAAGGAACCTCAGCTTACCTTGAATATTGGCACATACACTAAAACAACACTAAAATATGATGGAAGAAATAGATATAACAATAATAATGGAAGGTGATGATCAAACTGTATAACATGGGTCTGAAGAACCTAAAATAAAAAAAACCAAATTTATATATTGAATACTAAAACACTTTGTCTGAAAAGCCTCTACTACATACGACTGAAAGGCTAAAACAAATCTCTAGCTCATTAAAGAAAATACTAAAACTAAATAGTCTAAAATAAATAAGGCAATCTAGGACTACTGATCGAACTTCAAGGATATAAAATCATGAGGATTCACCACTATAAGGAAGTTTAATGGAGATTCAAGATAACTCTTAGCGCAAGATGGATGGCATGAATCTATATTATAAGATAATATAGGCATAAACTAGCATCAAACTCTGAATATACTGGTATAGGCATGCACAAACAGAAAACTCAGTATAAACTATATATGGTAATGTTAAAAACTAGAACATAGGTAAACTGGTAAGCTAAACGAAATTGAATTGTAAATATTAAAATTCAGTTATAAGGATAAACAGGAAAACAAAAAGAATAAGTAAGCTCTGAAAATTATATATAGTCTGCATAACTATAAATTAATGTCATATCTGAAAATTCTGTAAAACTAGGACGAAACATGGTGGAACATGGATGAGTGATTCTCTTAACCAACATAAACCATATGAGAATCATACAGTTTAGTGTAATGTCCTCATATTGAAAGAAGGGTGTCCAATACTTACTAAGAAAACTGACCTAATAACTATGGATCCACAAAATCAAGAAGCCAAATATGGGCTTCATGAAATCCTACGGCAGAATCGTAATTTTGATATTGGGGTGTCAACCTCTATAGGTTGAAGACCCGATTCCCTATATTCTTGGTACTAGATAATACTCCCAAAACTAAAATACTAGTGGTCATACTAATGCTTCGTTTAAGCCTATACTAGTCATACTTAAATAATCCGAGTATATGATACCTCTGATCTTGAACACCATGTAGTGTTTTATTTAATCTCGAAATTGATATTTATCTAAATTTGTGATGGAAAGATCAAAGAATACTAAGTGCTTTTATAACTAGATTGAAAAATGATCTTGTATGTATAGTTTTGGAAAATACGAGAAAATTGAATAAAATATTTAAATAATGTTTAAAATTAAAAATAAATTTGAGTGTTATGATGTAGCCATGAGGGAATATAATCAATAAACTAAAACCATATTAAAAGGGAAAAATTTTCATGAGAAACAGTACTAAAATTGAAATCATTCTTAGATACAAAGATAATCCAGATACTATGACATAACCATAGAAATTCATGATAAAGCTGGTAGAATGTATTTATAATCATGAATATATCACAAGACACTGAATTCAAATTAATTAGATAGTTTTGGGTAAGAACCCTAACTCGTGAAATCATGGAATTTATCTTGGAAGTCACAGTTTTGATCATTAGAGAAAAATAAGTCTCTCATTGAAAATTCACACACATGATATAAAGCTTTTTTGAAATAGATTGTTGAAGAACCTTAATATTTCTTGACCTTGAGAGGAAGCCTTCGTCTTGAGTTGAGGAGGATTTACTAAGTCTGAGAATTATTAGCAAAGAATGAAGGAATTATTCTAAGTGTTAGTATTTATAACACACTTCTAAAGAGCTTAATGACAAAGTTTTGGGTCTGGAAAAGTGGAAAAAGTATGCAAGTTCCCCTACTTAAAATTCTAAGAATCTATCAGGAAGGACCTATGGACCACAGAACGGACCATGGTTTAAATACCATAGTCCATAGGTTGGACCATGAATTGGGCCTGAAGACTCAACTATTCGGTGGAAATTGTGGGAGAACAATATGGGATGTAATATGGATACTATGGTCCATACTCTTTCATATTGTCTTAACGAACAGAACCTCGATAGTATTGAGAGTTCAATAGTATGGTTAATAGTACGATACATAATCTATGTTGCTACAGTCCTTGAGGTTGCTTTTGAACTTGGAGGACAAAACCTTAACTGGACGAATTAATTACTACGGTACAGTCCTTAGCCTAGATAGTTGGTCTGTAGTATCAACCGTACACAAGGCTTGTAACATTTTTCCTAAAATTTCCTGAGATATGCCTTGAAATGGTCATAAGGACTGGTTCTAAGCATGAGAAAATTATGGGTACTTATACTTTCTAAGGAGATATGTTTAAGGTAAGGCAAGGACACAAGGATCATCTTTGGAATTCCCATGAAATATTTTAAAAGGGGGGATGTGGCTACCAAAGGGACTAAATGACTAGGTGGTGGAAGATTTTACCAATGGTCTAAACTTATGGAGCTTCATTATTTCCTTGGAGTTGACGAAAAGCTTAACAGAATTTGAATCTATAACTCTAGTAGAGGTGAAAAACTTTTGCTAGGATATAATGGAATTTATTACACATCAGTTGAGCAGAGGAGACCATATCAAAGGTGGAAGAATATGAGGAAGCTTTCTTTTCTCAAGGTTTTCCTAAAAAGAATACAAGGGGTGAGTCAGAAGATCAAATACACCCTTATATCATTTGGAAAGGAAGTTCATGAAACCTTTCGGGAGTGTTGAGGTGTGCTCGATTCCATTTAGTCATTTTCTTTTGTCAAACCGATCACAAATCCATAACAAAACAACCTCTAGAATGGCATCACAAGAGTAAACAGCCAGTTGCTCAAATAGTACCCTAGAAGGATAATAACAAGAGATGGGTTCAACAAGGAGAAAAAGATCTTTATATCAACTCAAAATATTTGAACGGCATGCTGCACTCTTTTATCCTCCATTGAGTACTTTCCCTCAAGGGTATTTAGGCAAGATTTTTAACAAGGTAGCAGAAAGACTTCGGTATATATATTATGTTATTTCTTTTCAAGACGTATGGTCTAGAGTTCCCTAAAAATAATAAATTGAATTAAAACATATCCCATACAAATTGTGTACTTTTTATTAAAAGTATTTCATTATAAATTCTATCTCTGAGTTAAACTTCAAGTCATTACTAACACTCAAAATGGTTCCTTATGTACCGGAGATCTGTAGCACTCTGCAAACTGAGGGTGTAAGCTTAAATAGATGGCTTGTTTATCAATTGTATTTAAAATTATACATGAATTTTGACAAGTATAATTACCCAACAAGATTCAAGGTTGAATCCAAGGATAATAATCATATGTGAGGCTAATAAAAAAGTAGGAAACTAAAATGCAATTTCTCTAATTCTAATGGGTGTAACACGGATTGGGGGGGGGGGGGGTTCTTAAAAGACAAGAAAAGTGTAAAAATGGAAAGGATAACTAATATGAAAATGTTTTAATGAATGCCTTCACTACTCGAAAACAATAAGAAATGCAAACTGAGGAATTAATTTATTAATGATCTATTATATTCAATGAAAAACTTATCAGTTAGTCAAGGACTAAGAGATAATCCTTGAGTTTGATAATACCCGCTAGTTTTTCTCAAATACTAGTGTATCTTTCTCAATTCATTATATTGAATCAATATAAGCATGAAGCACAGAAATATTTTAGGCTACCCAAGGATTTTTCTGTCTGTAGACCAAATCCATCAGTTAGGACTTAAAGCCCTAAATGATGTTAAATTAATATTTTCAACTCTATTTGACTTTTTAAAGTTTAATAATATAAATTGGCAAGTCCAAGGGTTAGATATTCCATTTGAAAAGAAATTTAAGAAGATTAATTTAGATCAAGAAAACCTATCAACGAGTATTTTATTCATAAAAAAGCATATGATAAAATCAAAATTCAAATCCACTTGTTGTTATCTCTACTATATGATTCAAGAAAGAAATTCAAGTTTGCATTCTAAAGACATTCAATCAATGTAAATGAAAAAGAAATGAATTAGGGGTTTATCTCTACAAAGCTTCAATTCTTCAGCTCAAGATGTAGAAAAAAGTTCTCTTACACTCTTTTTGTTATGAATTTAGCCAAATAGTTTTTTTGGATGTAAATAAGCTCTTCAATATGAGGGTGTGAGGTTTTATGTGGATTTTGAGATAAAAATGTGATATTTCAAAACATCCCATGTGCTAGGTCATTTTCTTTAATGCGTTTTTCGTCATTTTACCCCGTTCACGACCTCCTGACTTTTGTGTTAACCACATTAATGGTCCATAGGTCAAGTTCATATGGTATGATTTTCTTTGACTATCGTATTTGCAACCAAGTGAGTGTATTTGCATAGGACATCAGACTGCTAGGGGGAAGTCTGTTTCATTTTGGCTCAAATATTAATCCTTTTTCTCCTTTTTGGTTTTTTCCTCCCAAAATGCATTGTTATCATGCCACACCTGAAATATCATCAAATCATAACTTTTTGTGATACTAAAAGACCTCAAATTCATAGCAAAATAAATGTAAATAAGTGGTAAATTCACCAGTTATCAATACCCCAACTCAAAGCTTTTCTTTTCCTCAAGTAAACAAAAAATCAATGTGGACTTTATTAAATAAAGATCATGACTTCAATTGGTACTAATAATTAGTAGAAAACATCTGAGTCTCTTTACAAAAAAAATCCTCCATTTACAACACATTTTCAATCATACAATGGAGTAAGAAAAATGATCAGGCGGCAATACAGAATTCCCAAGAAGTGACTTAAATTTACTAGGATACTAGGTATTCTCTATTGACTTATTTTCAGAATTTGTCAATATGACCAATCCATCATAAATCATATGTGCTCTTAAGATATAAAGTCTCAAAGTACTTTATTTACAACAATATCACTAGAGATAAATACACAATACACACTCAACAAAGAAGTTCAAATACCAACAAGTGTCATACCATATACTTGTACTTATTTTCAATTATCACTAGTCAAAAAACATTTGGTCTAGAATCCTAAATATCTTTATCAAGCTTTTCATATTGGGAAACGGTACAGGTAGGTTGATTACTTTGGTTCAAGTAACCATACCTTTCTGAAGTGCATTTTTAGCTCAAAGTTTTCCTCCTTTTATTACAAAACTTAGCCCTACTCTTTATGCACAAGCCTTATTTTATTCACTTTATCCTTCCTTTTATTATACTACATTAACAAGGCAAATGCACGAATATAAAATAATTTTATATTTTTTTTAAAAGGGATATGATCAAAAACCATAAATATTTCGACTAAGGAATGGTGCATTCAAATCATTCTTTTTTTCTTCCATAAAGGCCTTTTTATTCTTCACCAAAAAACTACCCTACCCCCCCAAATTAATCTTTTAGCCTAAGTTGTGGACTATATAAGCACCTTCATTCCTCCAATTACCATACTACCAACTTAGGTTGATGGCCTAGTTTTATTCTTTTTCAAATAAGTAGATTCAAAAGACAAACAATAATTCAAAAAGGGCCTCAACTTAATATTTGGTTAATCAAATATATAAAAAAAACTCACCCTGTTAGCCTCCAATATTCTACTTTAATAAAAAAAATACTTGGTTGCAGAAAACAATATTGGGAATAAACAAACTCATTAAAAATGGACAATAAGATGAAAAACTAGATCCCTAGTTTAAAGATAGAAGATTCGTCAACATAGTAGAAGGTTAAATAAAGACCCAAAACTAAAGGGATTAATAATTAGAGAAATGGTATCAACCCCTAAATTAAAGGGACAACAATCAGTGTAATAATCAATCACTCCAATGGTCACATAAGATCTCAATTCATTTCAAAAAAGAAAATTATTTTAGATATATATGGAAATAAGATCAAGCAGATAAACAAAGAAGGCCATGGAAAAAGGAAAAAGGATCAAGTAGAAGAAAAACCACGCAAGAATCATGGGCATATCTGATATGGACATGAGTATGCATAATTATTCAATCAATAGAATTATTATCCATAATTAGAAACTCCCTTTTCTTTCTTAGACAACCAACATCCTGACCATATGAATAGAGAAAATGCAAGATAGCAGATGATGTGCAACTTCACATAAACAAAATTACTGCCAAGTCCTTAATTTATATAAAATACTCTGCATACTTCATTGCTTACAATTGTAAAAAAAAGAGATAGAAATAGTATTAGTTATACAAGTAGAGGCATGTCAAGAAAAGGTTCTGTACGAAACTCTAATGAGAGATTCATAAACCAATATCCTCAAGGATTTTAAGAATTCCTATAAAACCCAAGGAGATTCTACTATAAATTATATTGGTGACCCAAACCAGTATAAAACCTTTTCTCTCTTCTTTACTCTTATACAATTACTTTCAAAAATTATTATCTTTGTGTATTCACTAACATAAAGGAAAGTTGAATCTTAGCTTAGGTTAGTCAACCCTTACTTAGAAGAAAATTTAAGTTCACCCCTCTTAACTTTCAATTGGTATCAAATAAGGCTTCAAAAAAATTTCCTAACAGCACATGATAAAAATATCAATGGATAACTATCATATCCCTGGTTCCCTTCTTCAAGACAGTTGCCTTTTAAACAATCCTTCCTACTTTAATAAACAACATTATTCCCATCGAAAAGATAGGCTCAGGATCTTTGTTTAATCAAATTACTATCAAGACTATGTAGTCATTAAGAAATGATGAAAAAACCACTCCTAGAGCCTCATTAAAAGACAAACTATCATCAAGAAAAACTGACTAGGAATTCTTTGACGTCTCAAAGGAACAACATGAGGTATTACAAACTAATGCTAGAGCTATCAGCTTGCTTTATTGTGCAGCGAGTAGAGTAAAATACAATAAGATCTTAACATATGATACTTCCAAAGAAATACAGGACAAAATAAAGTTCACATATGAAGCAAAAGGGAAAGTCACTTTAGTCAACACATATGAACTCTACAAAATGAGTGATCATGAAAATATGGAGAACATGTTCTCCATATTTTCAAGATTGTGTGTGAACTCAAGTCCCTTAGAATGGTTTATTCAAATGGACTTCAAGTTAGAAAACGATCCAAAGCCTACCCAATGTCTGACACACTAGGGAAGTGATTTTAAAAGATAGAGATCTTGAAAACATGACATACAATTAATTATGAGGTAATCATGGCATGTAAAAGAATCATATTAGTAGGTAACATAGGAAGACAAGAAAAGGAATGGTCTTTCAACATTGGTATTTTTAGAAGGAAGATTTTTAAGATATAAAGAATAAAGGGACCCTTATAAACCAAAGAGTTAGACATATTCTGGGACAAAGAAGAAAAATGCCCAACCATAATTCAAAAATAATGATATCAGAAGGATGATAATCGATGTTACCAATGTAAAAAAATTGGGCATATTATCAAAAACTTTCTTGATGTCAAAAAGAGAAATCTTAGGAAAAATAGAAACCCAATGAAATTCACTGATTAATGAGTAAGTTTCAAATGATGAACCATCTAGAACTGCCAACATAAATTAACTCCTAAGCTCATTAAAATTGAAAACTATTCTATCTTTTCTAAATCGATACTCTCCTTTCCTTCAAAGCATTAAGAGAGTCAACAGGGTAAACTCTTCTAACTGTCAAAAATATATTTACAGGAATCTCTTGATATGGCCACCGATAGACTTAAAAAGATCATTAATGAACACATAAAACTTCTTCAAGAGAAGAAACTCTAGAAAATTCTATTTGAAGCGAATCAAAACAAAGTTGACTTTTTTGAAGAAGAGCTCGATTAAATAAAAATACAATTGAATAAAATTAAGATATCTCCAAGTAAAATTTCTTATCATATTAAATGGATTCTCTGAGAAATGTTATTTTTTAAACAAGTCCTCAAGGAAAGAGTCTAAAAAGTATCTATCACTCCCAAGCTTTCAGACTATGGCTTAAACCATTTTATTTAAGTAGTTACACCCAAACCCAAGAATTTCATACTTGAACCTTCGTGTCAATGTCATTCCCTAACTCTATAAAGAGTGTTGGATGAAATTTAAGGTCCTAAATAACAACGAGTGCTAAGTTGAATTCAAAGTTTTTCTACCGACTTAGTTTTCACCTAAATATTTCTTGTTCCAACTTCAAACAAGCATATCTACTAAAATATAAAGACTTAAGATATGATGTCAGGAAGCACCTATCATGCTAGACCTATATTTCAAGGTCTATCCAAGATGAAATGAGGAATGGGCAATATAAAAGCACCAAAGGAAGCTCCAACTTACAAATCTGAGGATCTAGAGGAGAAATTTTGTATATGGAGGATAGCTTGGGTGATAATTGAAGATATCAAAGGCCTAAGTTGATGAGACCCAAAATTTAGAGGTTAATTTATAATTTTGAGTCACTTTTGGACTCAAGTGTAAATAATAAAAGTAGGACTAGTATAAATACTAGGTCCTTCAGATTTAGAAGGAGTTTTGATCATTTTGATAAATTCAGTTAAAGCTTGTTAAGCTTGTAGTTGTCATCATCTAAGTTTAGAAAAGGAGATTTGCAATGGTGTTCATTTATTATTGATTTCAAACTTATTGTTATAAAATTAGCATCATATACTTATTTTTGGAATCTAGTTTCTCGTTCGGTGAATTTCATTTCCTTGTCCCTTTAGTTAATTCAAGGATTTGATAAACTATTCTTATTCTTTATGTCTCCCCTCCTATTTCTCAATCTATCCTTTATATTCGATAATTCTTTGTGTCATTTTTTTGTCTTTTGTTTAATAATATGATACGAGATTTGATGATATGATATCAAAAAGCACCAATCACACTAGACCCATATTTTAAGGTCCAACTAAGATGAACTGAGGCATGGGCAATATAGAAGCACCAAAGAAAGCTCCAACGTTTGAATCTAAGGATCTAGAGGAGAAATTCTATATAGAAAGAATAGCTTGAGTGATTATTGAAGACATTGAGGGCCTAAGTTGATGAGACCCAAACATTAGGGGTTAATTTATAATTTAGAGTCACTTTTGGACTTAAGTATAAATAATAAAAGTAGAACTAGTATAGAAACTAGGTTTTTCAAATTTAGAAGGACTTTTGATCATTTTGATGAATTAAGTTAAGGCTTGTAGTAGTTATAGTTTAGGTTTAGAATAGGAGATTAGTAATGGTGTTCATTTATTGTTTATTCCTGTTATGAACTTCTTATCCAGATACTCATTTGTGGATTTAATCAAGTTTCTCGTTCGATGAATTTCATTCCCTTTTCCCTTAAGTTAATTCGAGGATTTGATTAACTATTCTTATTCTTCACTTCTCTCCTCCTATTTCTCAAACTATCCTTTATTTTCATTAATTTCGTCTGTCGTTGTTTTTGTGTTTTATTTAATAATACAAATTGAGTCCTCCCAGATCTTGTATCATATCATTTGGTATCAGATCCTAGGCTCGTAATTCATTTCATCGGATTACATTCCTAGGTTGTAAATCTCTAAATAAAAAAATTTAAATGCAAAAATTCCAAAAATTTTGATCCGAGTTCAATTTTTTTGTTGATTTTGATTACTTAGAATTGGACTTCTAGTAATTTGGGTCACATATCTCAAATTTGAATGGAATCAATGTTGAATTGCCACATCTACCATTGTTAAAGGTGGAGCTTGAACTTGATTCGAAATTCTGATCAACTGAAGAAGAATTGAATGTTGAAAAATTGAAATCATCAAGTTCAAGTTACAAGGATCTCCTAGTTAGAATTGAATGAAATTCTGAGATGAATTGAGGTAGTAAAAAAATTTGGTATTCTTCATCTTTATCTTCTAATTCTAAAAATTCGAGTTCAATTTTAGAGTTGATGTGTTGAAATTCAAAGTTTTTGGGTTGTGAGAAATTTTTCTTGTATTTCAAGGAGTTTGGGGTTTAAATTCTGTAGCGATTGGTTGAGGTTTTTTAGAGATTCAAATTTTGGATGGTCATAGTTCTTCAATGGTGAAATCCAAAATTTGATCCTCAATTGTGGATTGTGTTATTGAATTCTAGGTTTCTATGTTGTGGAAAAGTTAATCTCATAGCTTAGGGAGTTTGGGATTCACATTTGAGAAGATTTGGAGCAGATTGATTGAGGCCATATTTTTGGGTTGTTCATACACAAATTTGAAAATTGCTCCTCAATTTGGGGTTGTATTTTTTGATTTTGAGACTCCTTGGTGATTGAAACGTGATTATAATAGTTCAAGGAGTTTAGGGATCGAATTTAGGGAAGATCAGAGTTGAATTGAATGAGATTCAAAGTTTGAAAGACATCTTCAATAGTGTTCTCAATTGAGCAACGTTGAAAATTGGGTATGCGATTCAGTGAAGATTCAAGCGTAAAATTTATTAGGGTATGTTACCCATATAGAAAGGAGATCGTAATATAAATTTTGGTAAGAATCGGAGTCTATTTGAGGGTGGTTGGATATTTGAAATTTGAAAGTTTTCGTGAATGTTCTTCATATCTTCATGTGAAGAAGATAAAGAACAAGTATGTTTTATCTATTATCCTTATGTTGAAGTTGTCGTTTGATGTTTAAATATTGATAATTGGATTGTACAAGTTGGGTGTTCTTGCATGAGTTCATATCTTGTTGATTTAATTCTTAGAGGAGTTGTTGTGTTATCCAAGTGGGGTGTGATATTGAGTGCAAAAGATTTTTTTTCTTGGGATAATTTGGTAAGAAAACATATAGCACGAGGGTACAAGTGTCATTATGAGAAAAGGAGAAATCCTATGCAAGCTACAGGTGGACTATCAAATACGGCGGTCTTCCCTAGAGATGAAGTTCAATACCTACTCAACCTAGTAAATCTTCCAGGAATGGTGGTGAGGGCTCTTGGACAGCAATCCGCCCTCACTCATGGCAGTCAAGTGTGATCCAAATTTATTCCAAAAGTTGTCTAAACTTGATGGTAACATATTCCTTTGAATTATTTCATGTTCTTGATCTTTAGTTTCATCTTTTAAGCATCAACTAAAACTTATTGTTCCTAGTTCCACTTCTACATTCATAACTTATAAACTAGTGATTGATTAGTAGTCATCCATACTATATGATAACTAGTTCAATTGTAATTCTTTCTTTCGTGCATTACTTCTTGTGAGATTTTCTCGTTTATCTCGTAGTACCTTCTTGATTCAAGTACATTTCTTCTTTTTTTCAATGTTTAAGTAGACAAAAATCCAGTCCTCTAGAAATTCTAAGTAACTTTATGAAGTGATTGTTCAAGTTAGTTCCTTATCATCTTTGGAAGGACACCTTAGGTACGTTGAGCGAATTCAAATACGAGAGGCGTGAGGCTTTAAACACAAACCTTTTTTTTAGTTTTTTAGGTTCCCTAAGGTTAAAATCTAATCCATGGATTTGAATTATGCTTGTGATCACATGAGTAGTAATGGAGGAACTCATGAGTACGACTAGGGGTCTATGAGGACCTTGGTGATTTTTATAGGCATGATGAAGGAATTTAAGAGATTGTATCCTATGATAACGAATATGGATCTAATTTATATGGTGTCATCCAAGAAGGGGAGTGTGTAGGAAGTTCTGAGGTTGACTTTTCACCCTCGTCTTTTGCTTCTTCCTACCATACAGAAAGAAGGAAAGTCCTCGAGAAAGACATGGTTACAACCAATGTGCATATAGGAAGTTGTGAGGTTTACTTTTCACCCTCTTCTTGTGCTTCTTCCTACCATATAAAAAAAGGCAAGTCCCGGAGAGAAACATGTTTATAACCAATGTGAGTGTAGGTATTTATGAATGAATGTTTCTTGAATTCAATGATTATT
The DNA here is from genome assembly GCA_039654485.1 of Withania somnifera. NCBI lineage: Eukaryota > Viridiplantae > Streptophyta > Magnoliopsida > Solanales > Solanaceae > Withania > Withania somnifera. The sequence continues at coordinate 173 of JBDJHY010721124.1, read as the reverse complement.
CCATGAACAACTACATACTTCATACGGCTTCCTGGTTGGGATTTCTTTGGGATTTCAAACACTGATCTTATCCGTTTCAATGATATTGGGTAGATAGAAAAGTGAGGGTACGACTTGCACTTGGGAATTTCCAAGAGTTGGTGTGGTGTGACATCGTTCTAATGGAGGGTTTC
>JBDJHY010720801.1:0-15706 GCA_039654485.1 Withania somnifera | reverse complement strand
TTCATCATTATGTTCTTGTCTCAAAGATAAACATAAAGGATCGGTCAATAAACACAATTAATGTGATAATACTCAATGATATTCCTAATCTCATGAATTTCTTAATCTCAACATGATATGTTTTTCTAGTAATGTCCCTTCAGATCAAATCATACATGATCTCTTGACAACTTACTAAGATAACAAACACCAAATTGTAGCTCAAAAAACTGCTTGAGATTACAACGTGGAAATTATTTATAATTTTTAGGGTTTCACATGATAGCAAATAGAGATTAAACTTGAATCACCCTCATGGGTCACCATATGCAGACATGGTATGAAACTTGTATCACAGTGTTGAATCCTTTCCCATGGAACATATGTCCTTTTAGAAAATAAATATTGTGCAGACTATAGTTCAAAGTACTTATGTCTAACTTGGAGTTCACATATCTACTCAATTATTTTATTCTTCAGAACTCACATCTGGCATTAGAAACAGACTATCTCATTTTTAATCATATATGATTTAACATAAACTAACAAATGATATTTTGGTTATAAACTATCAGCTCACTTTTATCGTCACTTTTAACAATAATTATTTTATAACTGTCTAAGCTCTATTTGTCTCTTACACAATAAAGGGATTGCCTATGTGAATAGACTAATCTTACTATTTGTCCGATATACTTTTTATCCTAAGAAATTTATATATACTACATAAAACATAATATGTATATGAACCAACAAAGATTGAAAACTAGGCATAAGTTAACATTGAATTCAATAATGTATACATGAACATGATTGAGAAAAATAAAATACAAATATATCATCTACACAAACCCAATGACTTTACATGTCTTTCATAAGCACCACATGCTACGGGATTCTTAAAGGAATCTGCTATCATTTGATGTGTAGATATGTATTTCACGTTCACTTTCTTTCGTATAATTATGTCTCTAAAAACTTATACTTAATATTAATATGTTTCGTCTTTCCATAATACTTTAAATTTTTCGTGTAAGCTATTGCAGCCTGCTATCAGATTAATTGTAACAGATTCAATATAATTGTTATATACGCCTAAATGGATCAAAAAACGTTTAAGCCAAGCAATTTCTTATACAGCTGATGAAAGAGCTACAAATTCATCTTTCACTGTAAATAAGGCTATACATGACTGCTTCTTGCTACTCCATGTCATGACGTCATTGTTAAGAAAGAATGCATATTTAGAGATGGATTTTCTCTCATTTAAATCTCCTCCATAATCAGCATTACTGTATCCTTTGAGTTGTAGATCATTTCTTTGGTAACACAAGGAATAGTCAATTGTGCCTTAAAGGTACTTCAATATATTTTTAACTGTTTTTCAATGTTCGTGTCTTGATTTAGATTGATATTTTCTAACCAACCTAATAGCATAACAAATATCAGGTCTAGTACATATCATTACATGCATTAGACAACCAAATGTTAGCATAAGAACCTTTCTCATTTGTTCCTTTTCTTGTGAAGCCTTAGGACACATCCTCTGACTTAAGGCTTCACTTTTAGAAACATGAGTGTTGATAGGTTTGCAGTCCTGTATATTAAATCGTTCAAGAACTTTCTTTATATAAGATTCTTGTGAAAGGGAGAACAATCTTTTTGAACGATCTCTTGAAATCTTAACTCCAAAAATGTATGATGCTTCACCCATGTCTTTCATCTCAAAAGATGATGATAGCCACCCCTTAATTTCAATAACATACTTAATGTCACTTGCAGTTATAACTATGCTATCTACATATAATAATAAGATTACAACCTTATCTTTAGATCTTTTTATGTAATTACAATGGTCATCATCAATCATAGCGGAACCATATAAAGTGATCTCACTATAAAAATGTAAATACTGTTGTCTAGGAGATTGCTTAAGGCCATAGATTGATTTACAAAGTCAACATTTTATACTCTTGACCTTTTGCAACAAAACCTACATATTGATCCATATAGATTTCCTCTTCTAGATCTTCATTGAGGAATGCAGTCTATACATTTATTTAATGCAATTCAAGATCTAAATTAGCTACTAGTGACAACATTAGCCTTATTAAACCAACGTGTATAACAGGTAAGAAAGTCTCTTCATAATCAATTCCTTCCTGTTGCGTGTGCCCTTGAGCTACTAGACGAGCTTTAAATCTCTCATACTATCATTGGCCTTACGTTTGATTTTGAGAATTTATTTATTTTCAATAGAATTTCGGCCCATAGGTACTACATTAGCCTTATTGACTTTATCTCCTCCTCCAATGCTTTTAACTATTTTTCTTTATCGGGGTATATAAGAGCCCCATTTACATTCGTGGCTCTTCATCATCTAGAGTAATTATAAACATTTTCCCTTCTATCTTAAATCGACGACGAGGAGCCTATGGACGAATCTTTTGTCGAGCTTGAGATTGATTAATTGATTTATCAATTAGTAAGTTACTCCCACTCAAAACAATAATATCAAGAAAATTCGATTTGACTGGTGAATCAGTAGAAATAGGAACTGATCTATTATCATTAAGATGACTCCATCAAATTTATTTGAATACTTGTAGCAGAAGCTGTTTGATCCGTAATTTCATAAGAAGATAAGTCTTGACCTATCTCGCCCTACTTAGAAAAATCATTCTCTATGAATATGGAATCGCATGATTCAATTTCAAATAAAGTACCATTTTTTTATTCACACATGAACACATATGCAGTGAGCAAAATATTACCCCAATATGTGATAGAAAAATTTGTTGGTCTAACCATTTCTAACAAGGTCCTACTTCATTGTTCTGCAATACCATTTTGTGTGGAGTATAGGGAGTAATTAATTGTCTTTGAATTCGCTTTTCATCACACAATTGTTTGAACTCATCGGACAAATTCTCTCTTCTTTGATAGGTTCCTAGAACTTTAATTTTTCTATCGTATTGATTTTCAACTAAGTTCATGAACTTAACAAAACAACTAAAAGCTTCTGATTTATGAGAAATTAAATATACATAACCAAATCGAATAAAATCATCAATAAAAGTGATGAAGTATATAGCACCATGTTATGCCCTTATATTCATTGGACTACAAATGTCAAGATAAATTAATTGTAATGGAGTATCAGCTCTTGTACCTTTTTCAAATGATTTTCTTGCAGTTTTTAGCTAGACAAGATTGACAAGTAAACAATTTACTTTATCTATTGTACCAAGAAGACCTTCTTTGCAAAGCGGTTCATTCTTTGTTGACCTATATGGCCAAGTCTAGCATGCCATGTATTTACATCACTCTCACAATTAGAAGTTGATATAAATAAGAAAAAGAAAAAATAAACTTTGTTATTATTAGGACTTTGAATAACATCCAATACAAAAATCGATCACAAAAAACAACCAGAACCATATTTGTCTTTCTCAAGTACATATCTAAACCATGTTCATTTAAGAACAAATGGAATCTAACTTAATCAACATTCTAAAAGAGACTAGATTTTGAAGAATTATTAGAATAAATAGTACATCATGTAGAAACAGAGTTCAATCACTATGCATTTCAAGTTTGCAGGTACCAATTCCTTTGACCTCCTCTTTCGAGTTATTTTCTACATATACCCATTTGAATTTTCTCGAAATTCATAAAAAATTTATAAAGGCATCCCTTTTTGTCACTATGTAGATTCACATAGGAAGTGATTCAGTTAAAAAAGCAGAACAAGAAATATTTACATCACTATATAAATTATTAATAAGGCCATGTACCTTTTTAAGCTCAGGGCAATCGCGAGCAAGTGTTCCTTGTTTTGACAGTTGTAGCACTTGATCTTAGCCATGTTCACTTGTTTCTTTAAAACAAAAATATTTTTCTCTCCTGTTTGATTAAATTTTGGTTTTTTTGGCTTTTCTGAGAGAATGCACTTTACTTGCGTTTCTTTCCATGTCCATATTTTAGACCGAAGCTAGTCATATACGCATTTATGGAAGCACTATTAACTCCGAGACGCTCTTCCTCGAGTTTGAAATGACACTTAGCATCTTCAATAGTTTTGATGCTTACATTATGGATCAAGTGCATTTTTATATTTTTCCAGCTCTAAAGTAAGGAACGAATCAAAGCTTGAATTTGTTGCTCGTCGGTTAACACATGACCGACATCTCTCAAATCATTCACCATATTTGATACATGGCGCAGATGCTTACATATAGTATGGTCATGTGGTTTCTTATAAGTATCGAACTTAATTGTAAGATTCCTTAACTTAGCAACTGAAGTATGAATGTATTTTTCTTTAAAGCGGACCACGTGTCCTTAGCATCATCATACTATCTAAATTCTCTCATTATATCATTATTCATGTTGCTCTGTGACATTATGCGAGCGAAATAATTTTTTTTTTCCAAGCTTGATAAGCCTCAAGGTCTCTCACATTTTGAGGAGTATCACCATTTTCAGGAGGTGTCATAATACATTAAGTGCTTCAAGAACCTCTTGCTTTTCCAGGACATATTGAATTTTCATGCTCCATATTTCATAATTATCTTCGTTAAGCTTATCTCCTTTATTAAGTTCGGCAATAATATTCTTTGCGGCGGTTGACATATTGATTTAAACAAGTGTGAACTATCATGAGACAACTATGTACATTATATTAGCTTAAATGTATATACATATTAATTCTTAAAAATAATGAACTATGTCAATATTTATCTCATATTAGATTCAAAATCGAAAGTTTTTTAAATTTTGAATCATCATCTGAACTCTAATACGTCGTGAATCTAGCACATATATAAATAATATGTCACATTGACTGTTACACAAATCCAAATATACCAAGATATAAATTTTTATCACAACATACGAAGAAATATTGAAACCATCATAAATATTTACAAACATGCATAATATTAGTACTATCTACATACGTGTATATATAAATAAAGAATGCCAACAATGAAATTCTACCCCAACAAAATTTCTATGCACAAGAAAAACAAGACCATTCCATTAGAATATCAAAATTATCAAACTCCCTCACTGTATTATTTTTATTTGTTTTGAAAAACACCAAAACAGTAGTGATTTAGAGGATCCATGGACAACTTTTCTTTATAAAATATTCATGAAGAAGGCTCACATGGTATAATTTTCCAATTTAACTTTCTAAAACACAAAAGTTTCATAAACACCATAAAGAAAATATAATGGATTTACAATACCCTATATCAATTTTCTTTTAAGCATTCTTTTCTTTGATGGAATAATGGTTCTATTCTGTGTATCAAGAACATAGAAACTAATTCCACTTTTTAATTTAAGTGACGTTTCATAACATCCACTAAATTCACAGAGTTGGTCCAAAGAGCAACACAACAAAAAGAAATTCATGAAAAAAATATATTCGAATCACAATAAGAAGATTTCAAGCTAAGTATAAATTTTAAAACTACTGCACGCAAAACAACACTCAGAATGTCACAAACAGTACTTCAATAATATAAAATATATATTCGCCAACAGTAACAACACATAGCAATTCAGACTTTTTTTTAACGCTATTTCCATTCTAATGACAATAACAACACACTGACTAGGAAACAAATTAAACCCTAGGCTATGTTACCAATGAAGATTGTAATCAAACAAACAGTTTGCAGTATCATTGAATTTGTTTCACTAGTCTAATAGTGTAATCCCATATTTATGAAATACGAATTATACCAAAATAACCACACTCTATATCGTGTATCTGTTACAGAAGTTATTCTTGTTCTAGGGAAAAATCTTCACTTGAATTTTTACGGAATTCAGCAGAGAGCTTGAGAGAAGGAAGAAAACACAGACTTTTCTCTGTCTTTTATTTTTAGGGAAGAAGGAAAAATTACGTTGGTTCCGTTAAAAAACCTTTTATAAACCGAGAAGGACACAATTTTTCATATAATTGTATCTTTCCTTTTACTTTTAAATTCTATATATAACAAAAAATATATGAATTATTTATTAATATAGATTCGGATTGATCCACATGGGTGACCTGTCCAATTTCCTTCAATTATTAGGAGTGAAATAGAAAAAATATTGCCTATTATGTTTTGATTTTGTAAAATAATATGTATTGTGGAGTATCATTTTTTAGTAATAACAACAAGAATTTAGGAACAGAGGGAACAACGAAATTATGTTTCTCCAGCTTTATTTGACCCGGCTTATGTTGACCTGACAATTATTTATATATTCAATTGATAATACAGACAAAATTATAAGAAGATTAAAAAAATCTCGTAATTTCATACATTAAAAAAATAAATTAAAATATTTTTTTTAATAAGGGGACCTATTAAAATAAAGACGTGAAAAATATTACATTTTTATATATTTATAATGCTTTGCTTGGAGGAGAATATTTTTGTCAGGACAAACTTAGTATTTCCAAAAATGAAATTAATTTTTCGGGATTAAATCCACATTGTACAGTATATCATTAAGTGAAATTTGAGGGTGTCCAAGAATGTAAAATCTTTCTGTCTGATTATATTATAAAATATGTATGTATAACATTAGTCATATATTAGTGTATAGGGGTTGAAATCTAATTAGAGAACTTTTGAAGATTCATTTATTCTTTCATCGTGAATAAATCAATAATCTTTGTTGACCCATAGTAAAAATAATTCAATATATTTTTTGATCTTGATCACATTGTATTAATCAAAATTATGGCCTCACTTGCGGTCGTGATGAAACAATTCCATGTTCATTTACTTTTTAGGAGTACAAACAACTATCTTTCAATTATTGTACTTGTTATTTATATAAAATGTGGTATATAAAACAGTCATATAATGAACATGCTCACATGTTTGTGTATCCAAAACAAGATCCATAGGTTGTAATAAGAAAGACAAGTTAGAATTGAATTTCACTTGTTAGGAATAATAAGTTGTTCTATTTTTCTTCCTTTTTCTCTCAAGCTCCAAAATTCAAATATATATAAGCACAATCCCTTCTCTCTTTCACATGATAATCAGATCGACACAGGGTTGGATATTAGCAGGACCACTACATACCCTTTCCATTGTGTAGATAATTTTTTGATACTGTCATACAATATTTTTTTTTTGGTTTTTAAAATTTTGGCTAATTAATGCAAAAGTACAAAATGGTGTCCAACATTGCCAGTTGTAGCGACAGTAGTTGATGTTTGACAGATAGTGATGCATCTTCTTATTTTTTTGTTTGGTAGTAAACCACATAAATCCCCAAACAGTTAAAACTCATTACGCAGACCAGTCAATTAATATTGCCTTTTGGATTAGGTTGTACTTAATTAAAATGTGAGGTCAGAATATTCTAATCCCTTTTTGATAAATATGGATTTCTTCTTCCTCTATTTAATATTATGTTTTTGCCTCAAGTTATATCATACTTGTTAATTGAACGTGAAATTTAAAAATAAGGAAAAATCTTATTACGTTTGTCAAACTGTCTTTATTAGAGTTACTTTATTTAATGTATACTTTTGTTAACTTTTCTTCGCAATAAAATGTTAAAGCTAGACACAATAAAAGTAGAGCAGGGATGATGTCACTAAATAGTTTCCCGTAAAGAAAAAAGTGACATTCTTCTTTAACACGAAAAAAAAGAAAGAAAGTCATATAAATTAAATTTGAAAAGTACTACTGTACATCAAAAGAAATACTCCCTCTCATTTTAATGTTACTATTTGATTTGCTACAGTATTTTTTTAAAAAAAAATTTAAAATTTGTGATCTAAAATAAGGGTGTGTTTGATATGAAAGGAAAATCTTTTCATAAAAAATAATTTTCTTGCAAATCTTTTTTAGAAAAATAAATGAGTTATTTATTTATTTTTTAATGCTTGATAAGTACGTAAGAAAATATTATTTCAAAAACATTTATATGTTATTGTCACGACCCCAAATTTTAAGGATCGTGATGGCACCTATTTCGACCAAACCTTGATAAGTAAGCCTCAATAAAATAAATAATACAATCCACAACACCAAAGAAAGGATGAAATACTTATGAAATCAAAATGTAGAAGATTTTATAATAGGGACTCAAAATACAAGGGTACAAAATGCCAAAAAACCTCTCGAACTTCTCAAAATCTAGTGCCATGAGTACCAACCAAAAGAAATCAAGCACTATCGTGGAAAACAAAAAGTAAAGAAAGTAAACATAAATGATGTTGCGACGATCCCTGAAGGTAGAAGCTCACCACAGTCCCAAAGTGGGCCGATCTCACACCAAAGTCTATGCGCATTGTCCACCATACCTGAATCTACATAAAAAAATCCAAGAAAGTAGGAGTGATAATGATTCAGCTGTACTCAGTAAGCATCATTGACCGACTAAATTTAAGTAGAAACTAAATTGGATAAAATATACTATATACATCTATACTCAGACGATTATCCAGTAATTCAATGTTAGATAATACACAATGTTCCACAGGTAATATCACAGAGATAATCTAAGTTAACTAAATAAGCACAAGAATGAGAGTGATGCAATGCTGTGATATGAAATGACATGTAATGTAATGCACCGATATGCATCTTTCGAGCATATAAGCTTTCAAGAATGAAACCATGAGGACTAAGTAAGTCATTAACACTATTTGAAACACACATAAGATCACTCATAGTATCGAAATATTACCATCCGGAATACACATCAGATCACTCATAATATCGAAAGCTCACTGTCCGGAACACACATCAGACCCCTGATATTAATCATGGTATGATGAATATGTGCAAGTCAAAATAAAAATGTGATAGTAGAAGTAACAATGCATATAAGCATGAAGAATATCTCTCAATCTCAATCATTCCTAAAATTGGCATGTACGTCAGAGTTATCAAATCAGGAATTTAAAACTTGTATCATCAAGCCTCTTAAAATCATGCCCGCATACCACAATGATAACAATATCTCTTTCTCAGAATGAATTCAACGCAAGCCCCCATATGAATATCACTAAAATAAGCAAATAAAGCCCCCACACGGATAATACAGAAAGAGAGATTAATGAAATATAAGTCCCCACACGGGCATCACAAAATAACTTCTCAAAATATCACAAAATTTCTTGCTTTACTGCGCCCCAGACATACTTTATACAATAAGTTTTCACCCAACCAAAGTCTAAAAATGATTAAGTCATAGCCTACCTCAATAGAGAACAACAAAACTCTATAAATTAACAACGAACCTTTTCTTTATGCAGGATCCTTGAAATACTCTCAATCTATCAAGAAAATAAATTTTACTAGTATACACGAATCCAAAAAGACTCATATTACACTATTCCTGTTTCGGATCTAAAATGTCAATAAAAAAGTCAACCCCAAGTTCATAAGAATAAAACTCAAATTTTATTGTAAAATTAATTTATCCATAACTTGGGGAATTCAAATATGAAATTTCATAAAATTTTGAGTTTAAATCATCCCTCAAAATATTAAAGCACCATTTTTACCAAAACCCCAATTTTGAATTTGAAAAAAAAGAAATTAAGGATAAAATTATGAAAATACTAATTAAAATTGATAAAATACAACTTTGAAAACTAAACCAATGCTTAGACTTCCAAATATCTTTTAAAGCTTTCCCATAGTGGGTCTTGAATCTCTCTACATTTATTTCTCAACGATTTAAATTTCCAATGTGAACCGAATAGTTGAAAATGACACTTTATCAGCCTTAAAAGGTAAAAAAATGACGAAGATACCTCTCATTAAAGTACCAAAACATCCTCCAAGATGGGTCCACAACTCGTAATCTACTTATGAGTCATTCAACTACTCGTGGTCCTAGAAAGCAAAGGGACAAGATCAACAACTTATCCACGGGTCAACCTACAAGTCGTGGATCCATTCTATGGCTTGTACTATTGACTCGTGGACCTAAGTCTACAAATACAGCATGTAAGGTCCATTCCACGAGTCATGAAATGACTCATAGTCAAGTTCCATGGGTATTGGACCCTTGGGACCCAAAAACTCATACTCAAATTTATTCTGTCTATACACATAAATCTCTATTGAAGGATACAAAATCCGAATAGAAAATTATTCTAGACTAAAAATCATATTTTGGAGCTAATAACATTGATAAATTTTTATTTCAATCCACTAATCATTGAGGTGCTAACCAAAATTATCCTTTTAACCTTAAATTCTTCTAAAATTAGAAACTTTCAAAACAGCCAAACCAGTCTTATCATTCACAAACCAACCACACCAAGGGTTAAATTTAGCGTAGGATACTTCAAGAAAGGGTAAATCCATAATTTAACAAGAAAAGTAAAAAATAATCAGGAGGGTCATTACACCATCCACCACTAAAATTATGTTAATCCTCGAATATAAAGTAATAGAGTACCTAAAGCAAAAAAAAAGCTGGAATGTCTACTATGCATATCTGGTAATAGAGTACCAGTAATGATGAATCAAGTCACGGTACATCTTTAGCCTCCCCCAGGTGAATAGAATATCTCAAATTGTGAGCTTCTTCTAGGATCACTCTAATCAAATCACCTATTTAGGAACACAAATTTTGCCCTTAATCTGCAAAACACCCTTTTGATCCAAAATCACCTCCTTTGTCTCACCACTAATACCTTATCGTGAATGATGTATAAACTTTCATCCTCAAACTAACTCCTTTTGATCTACTTCATTGATAAAGATCACGCCTCCACTCAAGTAAGGACTTTCCCATCCTTAGAACTCTACAATTTCACAAGGCTGTTGGCTAAATTTTATTCATCTTTACCCAAAGGTTTCTCCTCCATCAAAATTAAAGCAAGACTACCCATGGTTATCAACTTCCAACTCAGGACATCCATCACTATTAGCCTTGCCGGAATGATACAAGTTTATCACGTCATATTCTTTTAACATATCCAACCATCGGTATTTCCTTAAATTTAGATCCTGTTGACTGAAGATATAATAAGGCTATGATGATCTGTGAACAACCTACAATGCACCCCATACAAGTAATGTCACCACAACTTTCATATAAAAAGCACCACTTCCAATGCCAAATCATAGTAGGATAATTCTTCTCACGAATCTTCAATTGCCTAGAAGAATAAGCCATCACCTTTCTTTTCTGCATTAATACCCCATATAAGATAACCATCGGAGTATTACAATACATGGTAAAGTCCTCATCCTTAACAATCAAATTTAAAATAGGTGCATAAGTGAATAAAGCCTTACACTTTTAAAAGCTCCTTTCACACTTGTTAGACCACCAAAACACCATTTTTTCCTGAATCAACTGGGTCAACAGAGTTTCAATACAATACAAGCTCTAAAAAAAGCTCTTATAATACCTCACCAACCTTATAAATTTTGAATGTCAATAGGTAAAGTAGGCCTAGACTAACTTTAAATTTCCTCAATCTTTATTGAATCGACCATGATACCATCTTTGGACACTACATGTCCTAAAAATATCACTGAAATGGATAAAACTTACACTTTGAGAACTTCACATACTTGTCATTCCTTGATATGGAGCACAATCACCAAGTGCTGAATATGATCCGCCTTTCTTTTGAAATAAACCAAGACATCAATGAACATAATCACAAATAACTCAAGATATGATCAGAGCACTCCTTTCATCAACTTCATGAACATAACTGAGGTATTATTCAACCCAAATGACATCAAAAGAAACACATAGTGACCATGCCGAATCTTAAAATTCATTTTACGAACATCTGATACCCTAATATTTAACTGATGGTAACCTAATCTCAAGTCAATCTTGGAGAACATTACTGCATCTTGTTATTGATCAAATAAATCATCAATACGTAAAAGATGATTCTTGTTATTGATTGTCACTTTGTTTAATTATTTATATACACATTCTCGTAGCCTATTCTTTTTTTTTAATGAAAAACACCAAACCACCCCAAGAAGACATACTAGGCTTGATAAACCCCTTACTTAACAAATATTATAATTGATCTTTCAACTTTTTTAACTCTATTTAGGCAATTCTATAAGGACGGATATAAGTAGGATTAGTTCCCGACTCTAAATTAATACTGAAATCATTATCCCTATCTAAAGGGATGAGAGAAAATTGGTAGGAAATGCATTCAGAAGCTCTCTCACAACTTAAACTAAATCTAATGAAGGAGCATCAACACTGGTGTTTTGAACAAAAGCAAAGTATGAGGGACACCCTTTCTCAACCAACTAATGTGCTTGAACAAATGAAATAACCTTTGTAGGGTACAAACCACCAACACCTCTCCTCTCTAGCCTTGAAACTCCTAGCATCACTAAAGTAACAATTCTCGCATGAAAATCCAAGAATTCATGGTAGGGTGAAAGTACATATATGTCAAACTAATATCAAAATCTATTATATCCATAATGATCAAGTCTATCCATGTGTCATACCCAATAAAGTAACAATACAAGATTATTACACCCTGTCCATCACTAAAGAATCACCATAAAAGTTGAAACACATATAGGTATAACAAGAGAATCACAAGTCATATCAAGCCTAAAGGTAAAGTATGTAGACACATACGAGAAAGTAGAACCAAGAACAAATATTACTAAAGAAGATCAATGGCATACTGGGACGATACATGGAATAACTGCGTCAGATTCCTATATTTTGAGTTTGTTTAGAAAAGCACATCACACCACATCCTCCGCTGATTAAGCAACTCTTCTACTTTTATAAGCTCCCTAGGCTCCACCCTTATAAACTTGAGATCTATAGCTACCACTATGTGCACCTTCTCTAGTTTGCGGTGCTGTTCTATGGCCATTCTGCATCTAAGAACCCAACAAAACATGATCTATCCATGATTGTGCTAATCTATTAAAATATGATCTAACGTATCATATGTGTAACACTTATCATCCAGGGTAAAATACTGAGCTTTTCTAGAGAAGCCAGACCTGCCGCCATGACTTAAATACCCAAAATAAGACTACCTAGTCATCTGACCACCTAATCTGCTATTCAAAAAATAGCTGCCACTTGAAGCCTGTATGACTGTTGGAACTGGTCTACTTTATTGATAATGATGACCCTTCACCGAGGTGTGCCTACCCCAAGATGATTAACCACCAAATTTACCCTTCTAGTAAATTTTTTTATCACCGCTCTTATAAGCATCACGATGAATACCCTTAATGCTTCTAGAATGATCAACAATCTGCTGAAAGGTATCACTATTAACTACCAAGTGAATTGTAGTCTACTAAAGTGTAGTAGTCAAACCCTTCACAAACTTTCTAACCTCATCCTCCTCTATCAGAATACTCGTCAAGGCATGCTTAGACAAGGTATGAAATCTAGTCTCATAATCTGTGACGTCCATGACACCTAGTATATATGATCAGTCATATCCCTAATAATCTTTTTATAAATTATGAGGCATATGTTTCTCAAGAAACGACTTTGAGAAATGAGTACATGTCATCGGAGATGACCCTATTGGTATGCAACCCATATATGAACTCCACTACTATTTTGCTACCCCAACCATCTGGAAAGTAGTGTGTCTATTGATAATGCCCAAATGTTCTATTGAAATATGGAGGTCGTTGTCAATATATAATTACCTAACAAGAGTTAGGTTTGAATTCACAGAGAGTGAATGGATTGAAATCACCTAAGAGTGTTCGAACTAACAAGTGTGTGCTAGTTGACTTAACTTAACAAAAAATAAAATATATGGGGAGGGGTGGGGTTAAACTAATTCTATGAATTACGTCAACCAATTTAGAGATTGAAATTGTAATCCATAAACTACGCAAGTTGAGTTGATTAAGAAATTTGATTAAACTTAGGGATATGCACTAATGGGATTGAGCTTCAACTTGGGTGTAAGAGTGGGGTAAGTTAAAACCTAGATACTTAAATATCTCTATTTACTATCCTTAGTATTCATACTAATCTCTCGATAAAATGATAACAACAATTAACCAACTTATTACCTTATACTTAGTAGCTTATTTCTAAGTCTACCAATTAGATGGGTTTTAAACCCAAATTTATGTCATTAATGATTTCTCAAGAACAAGTCTCACTCTCATGGTGACTAAAATATCTAAAGCTAAACTTGAGTTTGTAACTTCAAATTAATAATAAACCATGATATCATTAATGGACCCATACTCAAACAAGGTTTCTAAGATAAAATCCCATCACCCATAGCTTTTACTCGACACCCATAACCATACACACCTCTAAGCAAAAGACTTAGCCAAGCATAGAAAATAATAAAGAAATTATACCTTACAAAGGTTCATATTCATCCATATTCAAGAGTTACAAAGTCAAATTCTCACAAAACTTGTGCATAATATTTCCCTTCAAAATCTTTTTTTCTTAGCTCAACATTCAACTTTGCTAAAGGAAGTAAGAATACAAAAATCTCATACTATTTTGAGTTTAAAAATGACTAAAATACTCTTTCCAAATCAAGGAAAAAATTTACCAAAAACATGTCACGACGGTGTAAGTGTGAACCACCGTGTTGGAAAACAATCCTCTGTCTGGGTGGTTTTCACCGTCGTTTCTGACAATGAGCAAGGCTTGGATCGCGGTAAGGTATTATGACCAATTGTGAGACGATGGTCTACTGTATTGGATCCTTGTACCACCATTTCTTCAATTTGATTCATGGATTAATCTGCCAAACTTGGCAATACATCTTTCTGGAACGACGGTCCACCATGAGGGATAGTAGTCAGTGGTGCCACCACTATCCTGAGCATTTCTCACCGACTTTGTGTAATATAAGTTCATTTTGCTTATTTATGCATCGATGACCCAATGTTGACTCGACACCTAAAAGTTAACCAAATCAACATTAGAATTGAAAAAAATTGTTAAGGGAAACAACATTTTCGTACTCTTTTTAGGGATAATGAGTGGAATTTTCACCACTCATCAACACCCCAATTTAATTCTTTGCTCGTCCTTGAGTAAATCTACAAATTATGAGAAATGCAACCAAAAAATAGTACAATCTTTCTAGTCATACACATGCATCATTTGAAAATTTTATGCCCTTCATGATGGAAATGGTCTTGCTATGCTTACAACCTCGCACCTCTTCTATGGATCATAAGCCTCTATAATTGACTAAACATCATCCTTTATGACCATGCTTAACAACACCAATCGAATTGAATCATTGTGTATTAAAAATGGATATGAATATGCCCTCACGTCAAAGAAATTCCCGTTTCTACTCACTACATATCACATTCATGGGAATAAATTTGAAAGCTCACTCTCACAAAGATGATTTCATGCACAAACACCATACCATGGGCTTGCCCTTATTTTCCAATGTATACTTCAAACGTGACATGAATGAAGATCTCGAAGGACTTTCCTCGGTTTGTAATGTAGGTTACTGGTAAGGTAGGGTAGCATTTGGATATTAGTGACTCACCTTCCTCAAAGAACTATAAGTGATTGCCTTGACCTTTCCTAATCATTCTTATCATTAGGGATTTCCAACCATGGACCATTTATGAACCATTCTTTAGCCTTCTTGCTTCCTCTTC
The DNA here is from genome assembly GCA_039654485.1 of Withania somnifera. Classification (NCBI taxonomy): domain Eukaryota; kingdom Viridiplantae; phylum Streptophyta; class Magnoliopsida; order Solanales; family Solanaceae; genus Withania; species Withania somnifera. The sequence continues at coordinate 86 of JBDJHY010720801.1, read as the reverse complement.
CTTCTTAACTATCTGCCAAAACTTAATCCAATATTTACACACTACTCTATAATGTTTTTGTGTTCCTTTTTCGTTTTCTCTCTTTC
>JBDJHY010720691.1:0-15706 GCA_039654485.1 Withania somnifera | reverse complement strand
ACACACACACACACACACACACACACACACACACACACACACACACACACACACACACATATATATATATATATATTTATGTATGTATGTATAAATGCTGGTTTATCAAGAATACTTTATAAAATCACTTTGAATTATTTATTAATCGCTTGGAGATTGCTTAGAATAAACAATTCAATATTTAATAGATCCTTTTGTTCTAGTACTCTATTAGAGAGTTATCAGTATTTTTCAAACCTATTCCTAACTAAAGGAACGCTATTAGATCAAATGAAAAATAAATTATTGAGAAACAAATGGATTTTTTCTGATGAAATGAAAATTAAATTCATTAGTGAACCACATCTCAAGGGACTGTGAAAGATGTTCTACTAGAAATATTCTTGTTATTGCTTCAACTAATTTTCCCCAGAAAGTGGATCCCCTCTAATAGCTCTAAATAAATTAAATATGTGTATTAAGATACAAAGGCTTCTTATTCCACAATAACACAAGAACTTTTTACTCTTTCATATACTAAGGGATTTAACTTGGAAAGAAACTGTTCCATCATAACGTATTCGGATTTCCCTATTGGTCTATGTCATTTTGGAGCAAGCAAATCATTTATGATTAAGAGGATGAGCTTCAAGAGAATCATTTGGGGTTCTTAAAAAGTGAAACAATTAGTACCAGACACTAGATATATCTTAAAAAAAACTAGGCCTTTTCCGATTAAACCAATTCAGTTAGGACCATGCAGATCCACTATATTTCCTATTTGAAGATAAGTCCTCTGGCTCTATGTTTTCGCTTGAGAATTATTTGTAGATGAAGAGATGTCAAAGGTGCTTGTTACTTCCCTAACAAATCGCCCTACACACACACACACACACATACACACACATACACACACACACACACACACACACACACACACATATATATAAATGCTGGTTTATCAAGAATAATATTGATTTATTGCTGGAGATTTCTTAGTATAAACAATTCAATATCTAATGGATCTTTTCATTCTAATACTCTATTAGAGAGTTATCCATATTTATCAAATCTATTCCTATCTAACGGAATGCTATTGGATCAAATGAAAAAGACATTTTTGAGAAACAAACAGATTTTTTCGAATGAAATGAAAATTAGATTCATGTCACAGGCGAAACATTTACCATTCCTTAGCCGAAAAGATATGTGGCCATGAAAGAGGGATTAAGTAGAACATAATTGATTGGGTGGTAGAGTCTTGTAAATGCTTGTTTCTTAAAAATATAGGGCATTAGCTCCATGGAAGAGTATGTTATTGCTGAAACACAGAAAAATTGAAATCTTAGATAAAAAAACTATATATAGATCGTATAAACTACTCGAGAATTCTCATTCAATGAGCATTATCAACATTATGACTTTAAGAGGACTTGAACTTCCACTCTTTAGCACTAAATTTTGACTCTCGTGTGTCTACCATTTCACTAGTAATGCATATTGAAAGTGAATCATATTCCATGATATGATATCTATCTAGTTCTATGTAATATAGAACAAAGGTGGATCGATTGATTGGTTATGTCATATATGCCCTAGTTGGACATACGATTTCTTTGATTTTAATTATTTGGAGAATAAATGCCTTATATATATGAAAAATATGGACAATAAAGTTTTTTCTCAATTCATCAAAGAGGTTAATAGGGTCCCAATAAAGATATATAAAAAGAAGGTCCGAATACGTGCATTCCTCATCCTAATGGAATATAATAATGTAGGGATATATATGTAAACATAATATCTATTTAAATATATTATTTATTTAGATAGGTTGGCCAACATCTCCCCTTCTCATAATGAGAATGTATATAACCCTATTACATCCTTGCTCGGTATGGAATGAACTTATATTCATCGAATTGACTAGATCATCAAATTATAATTTCACAACAATAGACCATCACATTTATAGTGAAACAGATCTACTAATTCTTTGATTTCAATAAGTAAGAGGGATCTTAAACTAAGGAATAGCCTGTATAAGCTAAAAAATTCTATATAGAGCAATTGCAATAACCGGGTTTATTGATTTTCCTGGTGTAGTTGATATATTACACATACAATCATAGGTTATTTCTTGATTTCATACAATCATTAATGACTTGATTAATTTTAGATAACAGTAGGAAGAAACAACTTTTGTAAGGAATCCTATTAAAACAAAGAAATATAGACTTGTCTGCCAGTCACACCAGAATAAATAGAGTTTTTTTTTTGGAAAAAACTACTTGTGAAGGAAAACCTCCTAGGAATAGGAGACATAGGGCTAATGAGAGAGCTAAAAAGGATTATTTGGGTATAATCCTGAATAAGTCAAATTTTATCATTTTCGTTACGTATACAGAATAATACAATGAAAGCAAATGTTCCTAGACTCATGAAGATATAGAATAACTTATAAGTTATCATGCTTGCATATACTATCATTTGAGTGTCAAACAATTATTCCAATAATTACATATCTAATTTGGCCCATGGAAGAATATGCAAGCACATATTCCATGCTTTTTTGAGTAGCATCAATGACATTTCCTAATATAATGCTAAGAATATCTATGATTTTCAAAAGAAGATGCCATTCGTTTGATGACAAATAAAGAGGAATATAAAAAAATTGAGTGGCTAAAGCTGAAGTAGCTACTTTCAAAGATACAGAAAGAAAAGCAACAACTGGAGCGTGAGAGTCAGATTTGAAAAAAGGATTCCTTACTTCATTCTCTCATTCAAAACTATGCATGAGACTTTCATCTCACACGGCTCCTAAGTGATTAAAGAAAGAAAAACTAATTTTATTTCTTTTTTATTACCTTCCCCGTGTAGGTATAAGATGAAATCCATTTGATTTATTAAAAGTATTACTAATCCTTATTTTGTTTAGAAATCCTTCGTTAGTGGTTGCAAATGACTATTTTTTGTAATCTTTTCAACCTGGTTTCTTAGGAGAAAGTTGGAATGATCGAGATATAGAACCATCTAATTTAATTTGTTCTCAATAGCCAGATAATGATCATCTTATGGTGATCCTTTTATCGGCGGATGCTCTTATTACACTCATAGTCTCTGAAGGATGAGATCCAACTATGTTGAATATACATTGAGAATTCAATTATTGTATACATCATTAGTTTGATCTTTTGTAGGAACTACCCATAGTAACATACTTTGAAAATAGATATGTTTATCATAAAGCGATGTATCGTTCCTGATCCTTCTTCACCTTAATATTTATTTGAACAAGTAAAAGTTTTGTCTTGGTTTGAGTGGTGATAATATTTGTTTTCTGCATGTCCATGGAGTTTTGAAAAATACAAACATCTTAAGGATAGAGGCAGGAATTTGTCGAACGAGCTTCACTCCCTTATATACGACAAGAGACCATTGATGAGATGGGGATGGGGAAATCTTGAACCTAATTCCTACGGTAAAGAATATGAGGGCAATTGAAATTCATGGGGAGATATACATTTGTGTATAGATAAGATCGCTTACTATTTCTTGAAGATCTGTCTCTCCTCTGGATGAACCATAGAGCCAAGAAAAACCATGAACCACAATGGAAGTGCTTGCCCTACCCATGAGAAAATATTTCATAGTAGCCTCATTAGACCGTACATCTAGGTATATCCAAATAATAGGTAGGAGAATAAACAGATAGGGCTACAAATATAGTTATTAAATAATTAGCACCATATAAAAGCATTTCTCCTAGAGTAGTTGTTAATATGAATAAGAGAAACTCTTTTATAGCTATTTTTGTACATTTAATTCACTCTATGGATAGAGAAATACATAGAGTTAAACAGAGCAAACTAAAAAACTGAAAGATTTTATTGAAATTATTCATTTGGAAATTTTCCAAAAGGCTAATCGTAAGTTCATCTCTCCATCAGAACAATAGGGTCGTTATGCTCATTACTGAACTTGTAGAATAAATGAAATATAACCAAGGTATATCTTTTTGGTCAGATGTTGAATCGATCATAAAAATATTCGAACAATGTAATATCTTATACTGGGTAAACCTTAACCCTTCTCCCTTTTAATAATACTGTTAAATATTCTTGTGAATTATGGTAAATGCCGGGTACATAAGAGGTTATTTAGTATGTAGAGGTTAATCGTACTATGGCAACATTACGTAAGGAATAGTTTGGTTGTTTTGGGGGGTGATGGTGGAAATCTGACAGATAAGTCACCCTTACTGCCACTCAATAAAACCGTACATGAGATTTTAACATCATATGTATTGTTGTTAAATTCTTTATGACTCATTGAGTCCTTTTCCATGTTCGAGAATCCCCCCCCCTCCCCTTTTCCACTTTGCCTCAAAGTGTAACTAGGACCAATTTAGTAAAATTTTGCATATTCCTATTGAACATTGTTCATTTTTTATTATTCACAAAGGATAAGATTATTATCTTTACCAAATATATATGGATCCAATCACGATCTTATATAAAGAATAATAAGAATAAAATATGTTCATGATCAATCCCTTTGCCTCTCATTCTTCATGAATAAGGAAGATCCTTTTCAAGTTTAAATTTTTTCATTTCGAACCTGGGTTATTATACTTTATATTTATTTAATATTCATATTTTCCCTCTCTTTTTAATAGCATTCCGTAAGTCCCATTGGTTTGATCCTGTAGAATTTGACCTATTTTCTCATTGAAAGAAAGGTACAAAATAAATCACATTGATAAAAGTACCATGTGAAATCTTTCCTCGGTCCCTAACCCATAAGTACAGTGTTTGAATCAATAGAGAACCCTTTCTTCTGTATGAATTGATATTATTCCAAATCCTTCCCGATGCCTCCTAAGGAATATCTCGAATTTGGATCCCAAATTGTCAGGTTGGTGTGAGCTTATCCATGCAGTTATGTGCTCTGTGAATAACAATCTATTTTTTAAAAGATACTGGCTTTCATACTTTGGAGGGTCTCAAAGATCCTTTTGATGACCTATTATAAAGGTATATCTATCTAATCCAATCAATTACATAAAGCCCGCGGTAGCTATGGAACCAGGGAAATTATACTAAAAACTAGTTCTTTTCTATTATATTAGTACTTTATATTATATTAGATTAATATTAATTATTGATCCCGACTTAGGGATTCCTTTCTTCCGAGATGAATTGTAGGCACCTATCCTACATTTTGTATTTATGGATCCAGGAGAAAAGGGACTCGACAGGAAGAGGATATATCATGAGTGAAGCAAGGAGGTCAACCTCTTTAAAATATACAACATGGATTCTGGAAACATAGTTGGACTCTCATGTCGATCTGAATGAATCATCCTTTCCAAGTAGGTAAATCTTGTCTTCTAGGAAAGAGGAAAGGATGTTCCAATTTTTTTTCTCGGTAGGGCATGTACTTCTATTACTATTGAATTCATAAATATAAATGAAGTAGTTTATGGTAGGGTTACCATTATCATTTTTTATAGTGACGAATGTTCTATGTGTTCCTAAGAAAAGAAATATTTCCATTTTTAGGGGGGGGGGGCATGGAAATGCATAAGAACTCTTGAGTGAAAAAGAGATGTAACTCCAGTTCCTTCGAAATTAGTAGTAAATCCTATTTTTGATAGGGGTAGTTGAAAATTTAATCCTATTTGACATTGTATTCATATCCTTAATAGTGATAAAATAAGGCATGACTCCAAGTTGTTCTAGAATACACCCTTTGACTTAGAATTAACTATTTCTGTTTCTCAATGGGATTGGGAAGGGATATAAATAAGTGGTAGAATTTCACCTTGACGTGGTGGAAGTCATTCGTTAGAACCTAATTATCCCTAATGTTAATGTGAGTTTTCAAGTTAGATTTGCTCCTATGTTGTAGTTCAATGAAAATGGATAAGAGGCTCATGGGATTGACGTAAGATGGAAGGGATGGCTATGTTTCTGGGAGTGAACTCTAGGCGAATATGAAGTGCATGCATATAAATTTTGTCTTAGAATTAAAGCCAATTATAAATCTTCTTTGTCAATGAACTAGGAAGCAATAAGTAATGCAACTATGAATCTCATGGAAAGTTTGATCCTTGCTCAGGATAAACATTGGTGGTACACATAAAAGTTGGACTAGAAACACCAAAAATTGTGTTTATATTGCCCGAAGTGTGAGTAACGCATAAGAAACTGCACTCGAGAGGGGAAAACATATAGAAATGACCTCTAATATCAATAGGACAAGGAGAAAAGGAGGAATCCTCCGAAGGATGGGCTCACATCTAATAAGCTAGTTAGTGAGGAAATATCTTTCCATGGAGATAAAAAGTAGCTGGACTGAGAGAATGATCATCCGCACTGGTATTGAGACATGACCCAGACATCTAGGGGAGGCAATAGTGCTGAATTTTATGTAATGGGAGAAATATTGAGGGAGTAATGCAATGTGGAGGTAGAAGGCCAACGGGTTGTGAATTTTTTTTCAGAGAGAATAAGCAATGAAGGTTACAAATAAAATCCAACGACCCCAAAATTGGTTAAATAATTGTCCAGGGATCAATAAGAGTCTAATGATACAATTTAAACTAAACTTTGGGCTGGGCAAAAATTAGGCCTAAAACAGTTTGCAGGTCTCATGAGCCGAAACAAAAAACAATTCACCATGGGCTCCCAGGTATCACGAGGAACCATGTTCCAAAAATAAGCCCAAGAAGAGTGAGGGAAGGTCCTCAAATGGCTCTCGAAGGTTTTGATCAAAAGTGCAAAATTGTATAATTCCAATAAGCTAAAATGAAGGAAATTGTACCAGAATTTTAAATATATTACTATAGGGTGTAATTAGCTCAATTTTCATTAGTTAACCCACTAAACACTGAAATAACCAAGGAACCAAAAAATTCTTAATTGGGGAATTAATGGAGGGAAAACCCTATTTTATGGAAATTTAAGGGAACGAAGTACCTATCAACCATGGGGAAATGACGAAGAATCTTCAAGAAACTTTTCCATAAAGCTTGATGGAATTCCCAGAACAAACCACCCAAGAAAAGGAAAGGAGAGTTGAAAAATTATTGTGTGAAATAAACTAAAATTTTAAGGTTTTTCTGTTATATAGTTGACACGGATTGGGTGCGATTCCACTAAATAAAAGGGAACTAGAAATTGCGAGATTGTGGCAAAGTAGCATAGTTTCTCTAAAGACGAAAAAAAAGAACAATATGATCTCACTTTGGGGGCCTAATTGCGCTAATTGAGGAAAAGTATATTTACCGTGGTTGCACTGAACATAGGTATTGAAGAGAAATATGCATCTGCGGAATTCTCAAATGAAGGAACGGGATTGGAATGGATTCCAACAACCATAATCCAAATATGAAACTTACATAGGAAACATATTTTGAACTCAACAAATTTAATGAAATGACAAATCAAAAAAAATAACCAAAAAAGGAGATCTTCTAATCGTCAACAAATGATCCCAGACACCCCATGAAAGCAGGCTAACAATCCTACTATCCCAAAATTACCATTCCAGAGCTATTGAAAGCATCCAAATTTTGATCTGATTCACTGATCACCTAAAGACCACCCAAGCTCTGAAATGAGCAGTGGCTGGACTAAAATACAATAAAGCAGTTCAAACTAAAAACAAAAAGCCAAAAATACAAACATAAGGTCCATCCAGATAAAAGTTAGTATTTCAAGGCTATAAGGAACTGATGGAATTTGATTCTAAGAGTATCTTGAAGGAAAGTTGACTAAAGTCAATGACTACCTAATTTCAGGCTCTAAGAAATGCAAAGTGAGATAAATCTTGATCGAGCTTCTAGGGAACTAGACTGCTGGAAAGCTCTTTGACACAAAAAAATGCGTAAAACACCAAAATGACCGTAAGGGTCATTGCAAAGAACATACAGTGAGCAGTTAGTGTTCATGATGTCGGGTATTCCCTCTATTTCTACAACTGTTCTATTTGGAGACTTGATAGATATTTTATAGTTTTCCCCTTCGTAGGTTGTATTTTGTATCATTCTGTATATAGATTATCTATATTCACAAGACCAGTTTCTGGGGAGTTATTTTTAGTTATGTATTTATGTATTCTATTTTTATTCCTTCTCTTTATCTTCCCTTCCTTTTTATTTTTGGTACTTGGTACTGGCCCATCCCATAGACTCTGGATTGGAGTTAGGCTTGTCTACAGGTTAAATGTAGATGCTATCACCACTCAATTTTCTAGTCGTGACAATAATTTTGAATACAAGATCAAATCTTATTATAAAGTAAGATTTTTGAAGTAATAGTGAATAAATTGAAATTCATTTTTCAACATATCTTTTTCTTCCATTCTAATTTATTTCATTAGTCTTTTAGTTACTTTAATAGGTTCAATTGATGTAGCTCGTCGATAAAAAGTTTCTATTAAAACTTGGAGATCAAATAATTTTTTTGTCTAATCACATTCCTTTTCTTTCAGTTCTATATCGCAACTGTTAAATAGAAATACTTTAGGTCAATCTAGTACTAATATATTTCTTTGGTCCATGCTTGTTATATACTAGTCATTTGAATTAGTTTAACTTTTGTCAATATTTAACGGAGTCGAGATTGATAAGGAGTTTCTTAATGATTATCGAACATGTACTTGTATTGAGTGCCTATTTATTTTCTATTGGCATCAATGAATTGATCACAAGTCAAAATATGGTTAGAGACCTTATGTGTCTTGAACTTAATTTTTTTTATCATTTTCTTAAATTTTTTGAACTCATTAATTAAAATAAGACATTTTCTCATATTTTGTTTTAGCTATTGCAACCGATGAAGCATCCATTGGACTGGCTATTGTTTTATCAATTTACCATAGTAGAAAATCAACTCGTATCAACCAATTAGATTTGTTGAATAATTAGTATTAATCATTTAGATTCTAATATTGATAATTAGCATGCTTGCTACATATGGTATGTTCTTGACAAACTATAAGAAATCAAACTATTTTGGCCTCTCTCATATCTGATAAAAAAAAAGAAGACAGTTAATTAGAAAATCAATATAACTCACTGGTTCATCTGGTATCTAAATATATGATTCGTTTCTAAGTTTAGTAGTTAAAAAATTTATAATAATAAAAAATATATAGAGCCAATGTCACATTACGTAAATATTTATAATACATGTATTATAAAACTCAATGTGTTTGAGCCTTCCCCAACTATTTATTAGAAATGATACCTTGGTACGTTTGTAAGGATCAATAAATTGCTTCTGCTCCACCAACTGAGGACTGTGTTGGTTGTAAGAGATGTGAATCTATTTGTTTAACCAAGAGTGTCCGAGTTGATGTATGGCATGAAATAAGTTGAATTATTGGTCTAGCTTATTGATACGTTCGAGAAAAATATAGTTGAATCCATTTAATTTTTTTTGTCGACAAACCCGTGCTAGAACAGAAAGATATTTTCAGCATGGATTTTTTGGTCCAATTGCGTCATGTATTTTGCTACGAAATATTTTCCTTGGTTTAATTCCAATATTTGTGGGATATTTAATTTTATTTCTTCTATATAAAGGACATAGTGTAATTAGTTGGTATACCATATCTATATGTATTTTAGAATTCCATCTAATGACATATGCATTTTCTTATCATTTCCAACCGGATGATCCATTAATCCAACTAGTGTAAGATTATAAATGGGTCAAATTTTTTTATTTCCATTAGAGGTTACGAATAGATAGACTTTCTATAGGACCAATTTTATATACATGCTTTATTACTACTTAAGCAGGTTGGCAAGTTACTCGAGATTCTCAATTATTAAATTTTCTCATGTTAGCAATGTACAACGGTGAAATTGGATAACTTTAATCTCGCGACCTTTTAATTATTCTCATCTTGTGGGAGTTATAATTAATTCCCGTTTATTTACTTCTATCCTTGTGGGGAGGAAAGAAATGTCTGTACTCAGCTACAAAATATATTTCTTACATGGCGGAGGGTTCTGATTTTCTCTGAATGGGAGTTTTGGGTGTTTCTTTATATGATTCTAACAAACAAACATTTAATTTTTAAATATCAGTTAATCAGTCATATCTTGTTATTTTATTAATAATCTTCTATATTGGATTTTTTTACTGCTTTTTCTATCTAATCACCCATTAACCCTACGCACACATGGTTACCAGATAACCATGGGGAAGCACATTACAGTAATTGTATCTAGTTGGAATCTTATTAAAAATGGGAGCATATGGATTAATTCAAACAAATATGGAATTATTACATCACCCTCATTCAATATTTTCTCCTTGATTGATGATAATAGGTACAATACAAAAAATCTATGCAGTTTCAACAACTCTTGGGTAATGGAATTTTTTAATAAAATAATAGCCTATTCCTCTGTATCTGATATGGTATTCATAATTATGGGAGTTAGTTCTCTAACCGATACAGGACCTAATGGAGCCTTTTTACGAATAATCTCTCATGCATTTAATGATGTTGCACTTTATCTTGGCAGGAACGTCTTATGATGGAATCCTCCTTATTTATCTTGATAAAATGGGAGGAATTGTTAATCCAAAGCAAAAATGTTCATGATTTTTAGTAGATTTTCGATGTCTTCCGTTGCATTACCAGGTATGAATATTTTTTGCCGAATTGATAGTATTTTTCAGAATAATTACACGCTAAAAATATCTATTAATCCCAAAACTACTAGTTACTTTTGTAATGTTAATTGGAATCATATTAACTCAAATTTATTCATTATCTATGTCACACCAGATGTTATATGGATATAAGCTATTTAATTACCTGATGGATTCTTTTTTTGAATCTGGACCATGAGATTTATTTCTTTCAATTTACGCCTTTTTACCCGTCATAGTTATTGGTATATACCCTGATTCGTTCTTTTAGTAGCAATTGACAATGTAAGAGTTAGTCTATCTAAATTTTTACATGGATAATTTCGATGATTGAAATAAAAAAATCTATGTTTGTTTTTAAAATCATCCTTGGACAATGATAAAAGTCTATTTTTTTCTTCTCTTAAGTTAAGTAAGAACAATGAAATTGAACTACATATGCTAGAAAACCGTGCGAGTCAAATATTATATTGATGATCACACAGTCCGTATGTTATGCTGGTTAATACAATGCGTCGTCCGCTCTTGTATTTATAATAACTTGTCTTGAATTCAATTAAATGTTAATGGAAAATAATCATAACTATGTGAACCTATCCTTAATAAATTGACCCAAGAATAGCATATCAAAATTATAAGAAAACCATTAGATGGTTCAGTTGCTGAATTTGCACCCTAGAAGCATTTATTTGTCCGAGTATGTAACTAAATTTCAAATATGATACAAGTACTAAATTCCCTAGTTAATTTTAGATCCCAATTCCAATAAAACCCCAGGATTCATTAGCCCATACCACTCCTGAAAGGATTCCTATGTTTCAATAAGTAAATCCTAAACTAAGAACCCCGATAACGCCAGCAATCCAATAGTTGAATCAATTGGTATCTGTAATCATTTTTACCATAAAAAATGAAGTATTTACACCTAATAAAACTAACTCATTTAAAATAACATTGCTCATATAAATGGTCTTATAAAAAAGCTTTCTGCTTTTTTGAAATATAATTACTAGAAGTGTTATTGATAATGGTGATCCACTTAAAAGGGGTGAATAGCCCAATATCATCATACTTATGTCCATTATTAACCACTCAAATTGAAAAGTAACTATTAGTATTCCAACTTGGTATATTTCGGTTAAAATACCTGAAGTAGCAAATCCTTGGGAAAAAATAGAACTTCTTCAAGTTATTTTACTTAGAATTAAAAGATTTTTTCGAAATATGAGATTATATGAATAAGGGAAAAACTTCAAGAAATAAAAATTAATGATTCGTATAAATTTCTTAGAAGGAAATGTGTCGAAGAAAATCCAACGAGTAACAAATAATCATATTATATAGAAAAGTAAGTATAATGCCATTTTATGACGAATCATATAGTTTTATGATTTTGATCGACAAAAAAGGTCATCAAATAAATTAATAATTAAAATTAAAATTATCGAAAAGGAAATGTGAGTTAATATATTCCCTAAGGTTTAAAATATCATAAAAATCTTAACATGAAGAATTTCTTCATTAAAAATTCTAAAATGGAAATTGGGAATTGAATTCATTATTAGATCTATTTATCATTTTTAGAAGACGATATGCCGCAAATCGGACTCGAAGAGAGATTCATTGGCATTTCTTCTAAAGAGCAGTGTGTCTATAAATTTTACCAGAGTGGTCTGTCTTTAACTTATAACAACTTTTGAATAAGCAATTTGCGAGATTAAGAAAGCTATTCTAGTTTTGTAATGACTCAAATGGATTATTAACAATTAAAAGGTTGTTCAAATAGTAATTTGAGGTTGAAGGTTCATTATTTTAGATTTGATTTTAGAGTCTTAGTTTTCTTTTTATTTAACCTGACACTTTTGCTATATTTTATGTTTTCTTCAAATTCAACTCTTATAACTAAACTGTTCTATAATAAATTAAGGAATAAAGTTCAAAGGTTTGTGTTTTCATTTTTAATAAGAACTTTCTTATTTATTTCTTGCATCAATCTAAAACGAAAAAGGATTTGATGATAAAATAGGAAAAAAAAAACCTATTTTTGCATCGCTCAAAATTGATAATTAGTCGTAGAGAATTTGATTAAGCAATTTTATGTATTGGGTTAAGGAAAAGATATACATGAAGGTCCATATAATACTTCAGAAAAATAAAAATTTAGACATTAAACAAAGGTTTCAAAATAGAATCAATTTGTTTCAATGAGTTCTTAACTTTCACTAATGTTTTTGGTATGCATTATTCTTTATAGACTTTTAAAGATATGGAAATAGAATCAAAATATAGATTTTTTTTCTTTTTAAATTCAACTCTGCAAACAAAACAATGAAACATCGCTATGGTATCAAGATATCAGAATCCAAGTTCGATGATCAGGATTCAACTTCTACTCTGTCATAGGTCGATGGGGAAAATTAAACTCCCTACCTTGGAATAAAAATGATCTTTATTCTTTTTATAATTAAAAATTTATTATTCAGTCAATAGCAAATAGAGGATTTTCTAATTCTATTATTTTATTTACCAATAAAATAAGTGAATAGAGTTCCATTACATATTAATTAGTGATCTAATCAATAAAATATACGAAAGGAAAATCATTAATTATTCAATTATTATCTAATTGAATAATTTAAGAATAATTAAATTATTTTATCATGTTGATTTAAATTATTCTAATATTTTATTACTTATTTTTTTTTCTGTACAAAAAAGAACTTTTGAATTTCCTGTAGAAATATATTTCACTAATGGAAAAGCCTTTAATGCGTCCCAATATCCCTTTGTTTTCCAACTATTTTGATGAATATGCTTTTTTGATGTTGAAGCACATTTTTTTTTTGGAACTTACATTTCAAAATTAAAAAATTACTCATTGTTATAACTGGATTTGAAATACATATGTTGTTCAAAAAGAATTCGTTTTGCTACTATTTATTTTCGATCTATTAGTGTCCTCATAAAATAAAACATTATTGAGATAGGAAAATATGTGAAATTGCATAATTGTGGATATAAAAAATGAAAGCCAGTATGTGTTTTTTTAAGTTTTATATTCCGTATAATAAAACAAAACCATTAATATTCAAAAATAAGAAAAAGTTCTTTATTGACTGGTACCTTTATTTTACAACTTTAGATTCTTTTTGGTTCATAAATTTCTATACCTATAGAATTTGCTGATTGCTTGTTCTGCAGAAATGAAATTAGTTGAGCTTAACAAAAATAGAAAACAAAATAAAGAATCAAAAAAATATTATATTTCTATTTATGGGTCTACATCTCATTTACATTCAATAAAATGCCTCAAATGGTTTAAAGATAAGAACCTCGGTTTTACATTAGCAAACAAAAAGCATGAATCCCTGTTCGATTCACCGGTCAAAATTAGAGAAAAAATAGGCCTAATTCAAAGGAAACTAGTAATTGATCCCTTTCATATTATTTGATAAATTTTAACTTTTTGATTTCAATAGTTGAAGTGTTTATCAAATACTCAAAACAAGAAAGAATCAAAAATACGATTTATGTTTTAAAATAGTTTAAATTAGTCTATAAATATGAGTAGACCGTACATTTAATTCCAATTTCGGTCCCTATTTTAATAAGCGCAGGTTTTATTCATTTTTGAACGGCAACAAAAAGTTTTCAACGTGTGTGGGCTTTTGAAAGTGTTTTATTGTTTAGCATATTTAGGATTTTTTCAATATAACTATTTATTCAACAAATAACTAGAAGCTCTTCTTATAAATATGTATGGTCTTTGATCATCAATAATGATTTTTCTTTAGATTTTAGATACTTGATCAACCCACTTGCTTATATTATATCAACACAAATAATTATTGTTAGAAATATGTTTCTTATTTATAACGATGTGGTTCAAGAACAAGGTTATTTGCGCCTTTTTTCTTATGTAAGTTTTTTTCAGAACTTTCATGTTGGGATTAGTTACTAGTTCGAATTTCATAAAAATTTATATTTTTTACGAATTGGTTGAACTATGTTCCTATCTAATAATAGAATTTTGGTTTACATGACCTGTTGTAGAAAGTGCTTTTCAAAAAGCCTTCATAAGTAATCCTATTTGGGATTTTGGTTTATTATTAGGAATTTTAGGTTTTTGTTGGATAGCAGGGAGTTTTGAATTTAGGGATTTATTTGAAATATTCATAACTTGATTTAAAAGAATGAGACAATTTTTTTTTATTTGTTACTTTAAGAAATGATCTCCTATTTGCTAGTGCAATTGCTAAATCCGCCCAATTCCCCCTTTATATATGGTTACTGATGCCACAAAGGAGCCTACTCCTAGTTTGGCTCTTGTACATGTTTCTATTATGGTAGCGACAAGAATTTTTCTTGTAGCTTTACTACTTCCTCTTTTCAGAGTTATATCTTATATAATGTAGTTATATCTTATACAATGTATCAATTGGCAATAAGATGTTAGCTCTACTTATGGGGTCCGAAGAACTTTAATTCATCTGATTACTCATGCTGACTTGAAAGAATTATTATTTTTAGGATCTACGTCCATTATTCATTGAATGGAAACTATTGTTGGATATTCTAAGGCCATAATCAAGAATATTGGTCTTATGGGAGGTTATCACATTTTTAATCGGTACACTTTCTCTTTGTGGTATTCCACTTCTTCCTTGTTTTGAGTCCAAAGATGAAATTTTTAATGATAGTTGGTTGTATTCACTAATTTTCACAACAATAGCATGGGCCACAGTAGGATTAACCACTATTATACTTTTTGGGTATATTTCTTTTGTAAGGAATTTAAATGTTCATTTAAAAATTATGGGGGAAACACAAAATTCCTTTCTATTCAATATCTCTATAGGGTAAAAACAGAGTTAAATAAACTCTTATTCATAAACAACAAATAATAATGAAAGTACTTACTTTTTTTCAAAAACTAAATATCCAATTGAGAAAAAATGAAGAAAGATTACACGACCCTTTATGACTATCGCTCATTTTGAGTATAACACAATTTATTGCCAATCTTATGAATCACAAGATAATGT